>VXBZ01000795.1:890931-951493 GCA_013399135.1 Heliornis fulica
TTAGGTAGACACTGGACGGGATTTCATTTGAATACATTTGAATATGCTAATGAAATTAAGCCGCATTTTTAAATAACAAAACTACAAGATTAATAACAGTTATTTGCAAACATATAGTTTCCTTATTATCTGTCTTCCTTTGTTTGAATGAAAAATAAAACTAACTATTCTGTATGGATGAAAGCCAGTAGTGCCATAAATAAATAATGAAAAGAAAAAAGTTTTAAGGACTTGCTTTATGGATAACTCCTGTTGAGACAAATTCCTGTCTTATTTTTAAAACTAGAATTAGTTTGCACATTAAAACAGTAACAGGCAGAAGTAATTTTTTTCCTAATGCTAGTAAAGTGATGTTCTTGCAAAACAGTGAAATGTAAACTAAATTCCCACAACAAACTCAACTGCCAATTCCTAACACCTTCTTAATTTTTTAGTTCTACTGACTTGTATGTTTATCCACTACCAATAGGCTTTTACTATGGTCTTAAAATGCAGACAGACACCAGGTATTTATATAACATAAAAATAGCTCTATAGAGCCTCTGCTTGAGATAAAGTATGTGTGATATTTTCTAACTTCAAAAACTGCTTAAGTAAAAAAAGATCACACTCCCCTGCAAGCAACTAAGAGTTAAAGAGTGTCAAAGAAAACTAATGGAGGAAGCTACACTCTCAAGTCCTATTTTTAAGTTTAGTTTTTATGTTTTCCCATCATTTGCAATAAACTTCATACTCAAAAGAATATCCTTAGGGAATACATTTCCTCATCCCATGAGATGCCAACCTGCCTTTGAACTGGATAAACTGTACTTACTGTTTCATCACACAAGAAAGTTCGACTTTTAGAATGCAGCTTCCCAAAATAATTGTCAGAAACATTCTTATACTATGTTTTCACTGCTGTCCATTCTTTTGTTGTGTATATACACCCTTCTGGTTACCCGTATTTACAGTGAAAACAGAAGGTCAGCAATACATTATTAGGAGTTTTAATAGTGATGTTATCAATACCTGTAGGAAATGCTGCCCAAGCAATAGCAGGAGATGTAGTCTGCTTTTCACCATTTCCACAATCATAACTCTCTGCTGCCTGGAAATATAAAAAAGCTATTGTTACATATTTACAAAATGCTATAAATTCCTATAAAAATAGTTGACGATAGCTGCACTTCAAAATTAACTAATCCAAATAACATACCTCAAATCCTCCAAAGTCATCGTCATCCATCTTTCAACTGGTACTAGAATAGTAGCAGAAATCCTGATTTAAAACAAAACCAAAACCACTAAATTATTATATCCCCGTTACACATAACATAGCAATTAATACATCGTCAAATCAAAGGTATGGCATTAATTCCAAAAGACAGGCTTGGGTAGAACAAGTCACTGTGGTCAAACCCTAAAAGCCCAGTAGTATAAAGTAATACAATGCTCTGTACTGCAAGAAAACAGGTATATTTCACTGCTCAGTCTCATAAGAGGAATGTGCTGATTTTAAGATCAACTAGGAGTCAAAAGTCAAAAGGACTCATGTATTTGTTACACAGAAGACGAGTAGAGAGCTTCACTTAGATATAACTGCTACCTAGCTTATCTATGCACTCTTTATAAACTAATTTCTAAATGTGAAGGTGATGAGGTTCCATCTTTCATCGAAGCACTCATCTCCACAGGTTATCTAAGTAGCTTACTGATTTACAAGTTCTACAAAAGATCAAGGGACATAAAAAGAACTTTTTCATCTAGAGAATGCAAGGTCTAAAATGGCAAGATCTCACTTAAACACTTTTTAACTGGTCAAGAAGGATGAAAAAAATGGTATTTTAAAATGGAATTTTAGTATCTTCAAGGGAAAAAGATAAGCATTGCCCATGGTTACTGACAGTGATCTTTTGATGGTAAGAACATCAGAAAAAGCTTTTAAAAACAGGAAAAGAGAAACTCAGAACTTCAAAAACTACATCTACTGCTCTCAAGTATAGCAGTCAAGTGCCCAGTACATCAACAAATGACACTCAATAGCTACTCTGGAAGTTAAGAAAAAAGAAATAAGTCCAGGAAGTAGGATTTCTGGTCATCAGATTCAAAAATGAAGAATTTTCTTCATTAGTAGAGAAGACAATTCAATTTAATGTAATTTTGATCTACCATATACTTTGTAGCTTTGTATTTAAGATCTAAAATATATTTTCCATTGTAAGTTGCTTTTCCAAATCAGCACTGTGATTAAATCCCCAAAGATTTCCTGCTTTTCCCATCTCTTCTGAGCTGTCTGGCAACATCAGCACAAACTGCAACTTAGAAAAAGACTGTGGTGAATTTCTGGAAATTTTTCTGCTACCACAGAGGTCCTTCCCAAGGTTTCATGGAGAAGCTGATTTAGATTTTACAAACTGATCAGCATTTTTGAGTTGTAGCCCTGAATTCTGTGGCATTTTGATATATTTATAGTTAAATTGCAGTTCCTTTTACAAAAATGCAGGGTAAGTTACTCCATTAATGAAAGTAACTTAAGATATACANCAAAATGCTTGTAAAGTTATTTGATTTTAGTTAAAATAGACTTTAGTCTCGCAAAACTTTTATTACTGTGAAAACACGCTCAGAAACAGAAGAATTTAGAGTTCAGAGGAAATCTCCAAATTAAAGTATAAGAATGTCATAAGGGGACACATACCATTTATATCCACTGCCATATACCAGTATCATGAAAGTTTTCAATTCAAACACACATTTTTTAAACATTAATAAACTAATTTCCAAGTTCTTATTGATTAACTTAGTTTAAATGACCAGTATAGAAGTGTAAGCAGACAGATTTAGTTAAAGAAAGAAGACTATTATCTAATAGTTACATGTGGAATACAAACTAATTTTTTCAAGGACTTGCAAGGGATTTTATTAGTTTTGTGGTGCTTGGGTTTTGTGTTGTTTTATTTTTTTAAGAGAAAGAAGGTAGTTGAGTGATTTTCCTATTAATATTAGAACTAACCAGTCAAACACTCCGGCATTCCATTGCCATTTGGAGCTCTAATACGTAACTCAAAAAAACCAACACATCCACCCATTTATGATGGCTGGAAGTTGTATGGATACATCACTACTGAAGCATCAATGCACAAACAGTGTAGACAATGTTTGTCAACATATAAGAGTGTCAACGTATTCACACAACCTACTATTACACACCATCCAAAATATGTGATGTATGTAAGTATTGCAAAACACAGCATTCAAGTAACAATCAGAGAAAGGCAAATAGGTAGGTTATCTATAGATGACGTATCACATCAACAGGTCCTACGGGCTCTACCCAAACTTACTTCAAAGGACCACAGCAGATTGCTCCCAAAAGAGCCTGAGGCATTACTGCCATAATGCCAGAACTGGTTAAGTCTCAACTTAAGAAAGTACATTCCATATTCAGCACTGTATAAAAAGTCAAACTGGAACAAGTTCAGAGGAGTGCAACAGGAATTAAAGCAACTTTAGAAAGGCATGCTGAAATAGAGAGGTACTTTTTTAAATTAAAAAAGGCAAACAAAAATATCTGTAAAATATGAAAAATAACATTCTAAGAAGTGATTAACTACTTCCATTTATCATCAAATGTAGCAGTAACATAAGGCAGTAAATTACAGAAGCCTCTGTAGGCAAAACATGTTAAATACCTGTAAGGATTTCCAGGAAGGCAACATCTATCCCTACAAGAAAATTAAGAACCTCCTATGTATACTTAAAAAAGTAACTTTTGATACAGATAAATGATGCAGGGTGAAAGAAAAAAACGGAGAACAACCTGTCACTGAAACTATCATCTTTGTTATTACAGTTCATATACAGTTTTCAAAAGCCTGGTAGTGATCACAAAACTATTTTGACCTAAGATTCCTTACTGCACAAATTTTAACACAGACACTTCATGGCTGTAACAGCAAGATTAATCTGTGAATTATTCCATATATCATGTAAATAGAAGAAAAGAGAAACAGACCGCAAGTCTCAGTAGTATCAATGGTGTTTTCACATCTAACTGCTAATCCTCCAATTTCCAGTTCTTTGGAGATCCCACAGGAATTATAAGCAAAGTGATTCTCAACCAGCTAGAAAGGACTGTTTCCTGTTTGTGTATTTATAGATATACACACCCCTCTTATCAAAGACAAAGCTAAGTCTCTACTCAACTAAAAAGAAATCGCAACTCGCTTACGTGCCTTGCTTGCTGTAGAAAAAAAAAAAAAAATCACAATGAAACTGGGCAACTTGTCATGAATCACAAGCAGGCAGCAAATTAGGATGGAAAGCATTAAGTCCTGAGGGATGCTGGCACAGGGCATTTAAAAAAACTCCAATGCAGAGGTGCTCTCTTCACCTAGGGGATGTCTTGCATTAAAAAAGGGTGCTTTCTGCAAGGAGAGGGGTACAGGGCCACACCAATGTTTTAAGAACTGTCTAGTAAAACATTAAACAAGCCTATTTTTAGCGAGGAGTCTTTAGCTAGGAGCCCTTGAAAGTGCACATGCATTTAGCTCTTAAGAAGTGTTTGAATAATTTCTTATGAACTTAACCGACAATAATGCTGAAAATACAAACAAATACACAATTTCTCAATTCCAGCCCTTACTCAGGTGATGGAAATACATTTATGGCATAATTAAACAGCAAAACTAGTCTAACACCTCACACAGAGCTGCAATAACTTTCAGAATAGCTTTTTTTACTCAATCATCTACTCCAAAACGGGTAATAAGACTTCTCTTTCCTCACAGACTAGGAACATTATTTGTGGCACCAGAATAGGAAAGAATACATTAAGTGCTGACAATCTGCAGAAGGATTCAAAAAATAACACAAACAGAAGAAACAACCCACACGGTCTTACCATGACTAAATGCGGTCTCGCCTGATACTGGAATTAAGTAACTGTAAAATTGGGCAACAAGAAGTCAACCTCAAAATTACAGATTCATAGAAATTACGGTTGGAAAAGACACAGTAGGTCATCCAGCCCAGGCCATTTCCAAAACATAACAGTTCTCAAGACTGACATAGCCTAAAAGACTTGAAAAGCTCTCCAGTCACACTCCTGTGAAAAGAAGGAAACTTTTCAAGAGATCTTAACAACTTTGTATTCATCAAATCAGACAATAATTTAGGCAAAAATTCAGACCAGCAGGTCACAAAATCCAAGCTCCAGCTCAAAGCAGGGTCTTCACTGTGTTCAGATGAGAAGGCTCAAGACTTCCTTTACTATGACTGACAAAACACAATTAATGTGTAACGTCACCAAGTCTGATCATCAGTGTAACACATGTCATAAGAGTTTTGTGAAATGCAGTTACGTATGAGAAATAACTAAACCATGAGTTTATATAGAGGAAAATCAGTAGATCTTCGCAAGGAATAAGAGTGAAAAATGTATGCTGGGAAAAAAAAAGGCCCCTCTTCCCTATTCCAACTGTTAGGAGATGGAATGCCAGTATGCCAAAAGGCAAAAGCGGTAGATAGACAAAACAGTGAATTAAGAAGGATTCTTCATTCCCTTGAACATCTTCCTCTGGTTAGCAAGGACTCAAACTAATCAAGCCCTGATCTATTTCCTGATAAATGAAAGATAAATTTACCTCAGTGATCACTAATTTTGGCAGGTACATTCAACCGGCCACTGCATCACCTGGTCTCTAATTCTGAGTAGGTAGCTAACTTGCAGAATCATGTGCAATTCAAAGGAACAATTTGCAGAGCATACTGCTGTTTTGTTTTGTCAGAACAGTTAGTGTGGAGTTGTCTGAGGGTGGGGCTGCTACATTTGTATTTCTGGCAAACACTGTTGGTGGTTAACCCCTACCTATGACAAGTATCAGTTTTACTTTACTTGCATGTTTATGCTTAGTAAATGACTCATTCAATCTGTTCAATCTAGGACAGGCTTATTAGCTGTTTCTTCACCGGACATAACATAGACCACATTATTTCTAGAATAAGTCTTTGGTCGAAACTGCAGACTCCAAAAATCCTATCCAAGATAACTAAGAAATTAATACCAAAAAAAATTATTTTTTTTAAAGTGGTCATTTAGAAAGCATACATACTGGCAATACCTCAGTGATAAAGTGCAGAACAGATGATAAATTTCTGGTTCACAAAGTTCTAACTGGCTCACATGCACTTCTTCATGACTCTTCTGCCAGAGCTCCAAGCACATCTTCTTTGCAATTTCAAAACAAGAACACACTTTCTTCTTTTTACCCAGCTGGTACAGACTTTTCTCCTGATCTGTATCATTAAATAGCTTCATAACCATGTCCTTAGTTTTTTGGAAACTTTTGGAAAATTTTGATTACAGAATATACATATCCCAAGATCAGAATGTGAATGTACAGCATGATTAAAATAATTTTAATACATCTGCAGAATTTTCTAAAAAAACAACCAACTGACCCAAAAACTTTGCATTTCATATTTGCTTGAGATCTCAGTACTAAAAGTAACTGTTTCATAGCACTTAGAACATAAACAGAAGAATACTTTTCAATTATTATGGACAGGAATTATGTGGCCTGAAAAACAATTTAACTATTGCCAAAGACCACCATTAAAAGAGAAACTACATCTCTACAGGCAGAATTTTTTAAAAAAAAAAATCGTATTTTTGTTTTTGCGAATGAGGAATTCTAAGAACTAGAGCTTCCTAGCACTAGGGTTAAATTCTTTAAGCATACCTGTCAAAATGACAGCTGTTTCAAGGTACTGAGACATAGGTTTTGGAAGAGGGTTTTTTTCCTTATCAAAGCAGATAACTAGCAAACAAAGCAGTAAAAATGAACAGAAAAATTTCCTAAAAAAATGGTCCACATAGTTAACACTGACTTATTGGTTTGATGTTAAACGAATAGAGTCCACAGTCTTGTTACAGATAAAGTGAGTATTCTGTATTGGTTCTTAATGAGAAAGCTATTAACAAACTCTTTATTAAATTTTCTGTATTTATCATTTGTATCTAACAAGGAAAGTATACAACTGAGCAGGGTCTAACATGACAAGACCATGAGGACATGAAACCAGTGGGACTATTTTTAGAAGAACAGTGAGCCACAGCATGCGATTAAACAGCAATAAATATCCCCTTTATAAGCATCAGAAAGGTGACAAAATTTTCACTAACTGCACAAATCACAAACAAAACACCACTTGGATATAGTCTTTATTAAAGAAATTAGAATAAAAATATTCTTTACAAATCATATTCTCATCTGAAAGTTAGTAAACTTTTATGAGCAAAACTCCAGTTTCTGTACATATACGTAAAATCACCAAATACATGGTGTACATTTATGTATAGGAAAGAACAAATATAAACTGGGAGAAAAGTGCTTTCTCCTAGCTCAGTAAAAAGGTGTGAACTCAAGGCCAACATCTAAAATAGTACTCTGCTTGTGATTCAGAAACAATTGCCAAGTTTGATTCAGAGTATTTCCTGAGGTAGAGTTCTACCACATGCATGTACCGTTTTTGTCTTTATACCAGACCACAACCCATGGACCACATGGGGATTCCACACATAACCTTTAAGTAGTCAGAGAATAGCATCACTGAGAAGAAAAGACTTTGTAAGTATCATAGTGGTACTTTTGGCACAGATTTTCAATTAAAAGGCTGAAAAGAGAAAACGTTCTGCATATTTTGACTCCCAAATGTCTTAGTCACTAAGACTGATCTATGGATAGGATCAAAAGAAAAAAAAAAATCTTTAACAAGACAAATATGTATTTATTTCCAGAGGGTTAACTATTGACATGAGTAATTATAGTAACACATGTACTTCTTGATGGAATATAACTTTTTAATTTTTGCTCATGATTCTTCCAACTTTAAGAATTTTCCACTTAGAAAATTACAAAGAAAATTCCATCTTTTTCATTCTCAACTCCACTAGAAGTATTTTATCACTTTATTCAGCTTATTTCTTTCTCTCCAGAACTGCAGACACTTTCTCAAGACTTAATCCTAACAACCCGAGTAACACAAGATCTTATAGAACGTACTCCCAAGGTCTTCAGTCTTCACCATATTTTGTTTCTTGTAACCACAACATGGAAAGATTATTTTTTATTACAGAAATGAAGAATCACAAATTTAACTAATTATTAAACCTCTCTAATGTCCCTATGTAAGTTTCCTCTGCCACAAACTTTTACAAAATGTACATACACAGCTATGCAAAGTTGATACAATTCAGATACATGCTTTATGTCAGAAAACCGCAACCTCCTCTCCCCATCTGGCCATCTCTCATTTTCCCTTCGAACCCTGCAAAAAGTAGCTTGAATTAAGCATTTGTGTTAGGCAATATACTATTGTCTATAATTAATAAAGTCCATAAACAAAAAAAAATAACTTATTGAAAGTATTCTCATTGCACAAAATTAGACACAGTCCTCTAGAATACAGTCAGGCATTTTTCAGAGATTCACAGGGATTAGGACAAGATCCAGAGGATAAAAGTTTGAATGACGCAAATTCTGACCAGATATTAGAACAGGCTGACTACAGACCTTGTGGACTCTTCATCACTGAAGGTATTCAAAACTCAACTAGGCAGGGCTTTGAGCCACTTGCTCTTATCTGACCTGCAGAGCTTTACATTAGAAAACCTCCTGGTATCTCTTCCATGCATTCAGTTTTATCCAAAATAGTTTAAAAATAAAAATCTGTAATCATAGAAATAGAGGCTGTAAAAAAACTCATTCACCTTTGAGACTATTACTCAAGTGAAATGCAACAATCACCAACATCTCTCCAGAATCATTTTAGGCTTGGATTTGCTAATGACCAATGAAACAAACTGAAGAGAATCATGAAAGAGCCCCTCTAAAAAACTTCACTGTTGTAGAAGGAACAAAAATAGCAAAAAGTCCTTAATGACATTTTGTCACATGTTCAAAGGAAAATGCCTTACATAAATCTCTGTACTTTTTCTTGAAGAAGGTTGAAGTAAACTTAGTATTAGGAAAAAAAGTGTTGACAAGAAAGACAAGATTTGTGGGTATGGTTCTTCTCTGGAAGTAACAGAACAGTGAATTCATTAATTTGCTCAAAACCCTCCCTAAAAACCATCAGATTGCATGATCTGACTGTGAATATGGTTAGATAACTACAACAGCAATTCTATTTTCAAAAAGAAAAGCGTATTTCATAATGAATTAATTTTTTTCAGCCAGTTTTAGTAGTCTCAGTCTAGATCTTCCTCTTGGCCTTGAGAAATACAGGACTTTGCTATTCAGTGCTTTTGTCTAGAGTGCAGAGAGTTCACACATTTGGGCACTCCAAACTATATCCTTAATTTCTATAAAATGCTTTATCATGTAACACAATCTCTTTACTTAGAATCAAAGAAATAAATGCTAAAACCATCATTACGGCTTTGGGAATTGTAGCACAGAGGGATCTTCTACAGTCCATACTTTTACAGCCTTTAAACTCGTAGGTTTATCAAGTAAAGCAGTAGGGTAGCAATTATTTCAAATATATGTCCAATTAAAATATTTGTAAGCTTCAAAAACTCAGGCCAAGATTTTAAATATTTCTGCATCTATTCTTTTCAGGTAATACCCACCATTCTTAAACACAAAACAAAACTCAAGGCCTTTAATACATGACCATATAAACATGTGGTAACTTGTACAAATAAATGTAATTAATGGTAATAGAAGAGTGCTCAAATCCTTACATATTAAGAAATAATATAACCTTTAAGGAAAAAAAGTTTGGGGTTTTTTTATTTAAAAAACAAAACAGGAAACAAACAAGAAACGGGGTAATGCTGGAATTTTTTTGGCACGATACACTGCCTAGGAAAACATGGTGCTGAGGGAATCAGTAATTCTAAAACCCAGTACTACTTCCACTGGAGAAGTATTTTTTTCATGTAAACAACAAAGATTCAGTAGACAACCTTGATACGTAGTTGAAATCCAGCTTTTTCTCTCAATTAAAAATGAAGCGGTAAAAGTCAAAATATAAAGGATGCTTAGTAAACCTGATAGTTAACTATTATGAAAAGGATATTGCTTTCCTTTAATTTGTGCATAGGTAGTTTGCAAAAGTTACCAAATGTTAGAGTTTAGAGAATATTTTTCTACTTTTATGTTAGAAAAGCTGACAGGTGACCATGCATATATGAAAAAAAACCTCCACAAACCCCAACAAAAAACCCACAACACAAAAACCCTAGTACATGGTAACCTGATTATGCAAAACAGGATGTGGTATCTTTATACTAAATAACAATAAACAGCATTCCTATTACTGTATGTCTCAAACAGGAAGACTCACTTTTCCAAATAATAAAATTCCTCCTCTCGGCTTCCTCCACGCCGGAATTCCTATATTTCTCATAGGGACATGGTATTAATTTGAAGCAGGAAAATAATACTAATCTATTTCTCTGCCATTAGATTATAATACCAAAAAGAATAAAAATTATGTCTTAGATTTTCAAGCCTTACTGATTTTACATGCGTCAGTTGTTAAGACTTGAAACAGAACACCATCAATAACTGTAATATGGAAATTTAACCAAGACACTAAAATGAAACATTACTGGTCATTTAAAAAACTTTTAATGCTCTGTTTTGCAGGTTCTGAATACATTGTTAAAAGAAGAAGAGACCAGAAAAGACCTTCCCACACAGAAATAAGAATGCATCATCACTGCACCTTTCTCTCTCTTTAGTAATACTTAAAAAGATGACTTGATGTCTTTCCCCACCTCCCTATACATCAAGCCAATTAATTTTATTTTTCATATTCTCCTAAAAAAATGTTTAACTCATGGAGAAGCCACACAACATATGATTTAAAATTCTTTTTCATATGACTCTTATGTAGCAAACTGGACAAGTTTCACATTGCCCAACTCCCAGTCCTTCAAAAAGTTTTACAAAAACACTAATTTGCTTTCCAACAGAAAACACTGCTGCCAGAATACATTAACTTTCTTTTTTTTTTTTTTTCCTCTTCATTTTGGTGTACTCCTAAGCATGTAACACAACACTTTCATCACATGACCTGTGATCAAATAGATATTATCATAATTGTATGTTCTCTGTTGCAATCAAGAAAAATATATTTACTTCTAACAGAAAAGGTTGATTGCCATTGAAGCCTTGGTAATATGATGAAGAATCTGGGAGCAGAGCTCACAGGTCAGGCCAGAATGTAAATGATACTAGGGCTCAACTGCTAAACCCTTTCCAATCAGAACACAATGCTTTAAAATAATATTTCCCCAAGTCAATTCTTTGTATCTACTAAGTATTTCTGGAATAATCTCTTCTGATGAGGATACTAGGCACTACCACACACATTTGAAGAAGCAAGTGACACAAGTGGTCCCATATTCAGCAAGACATTTAAGTAATTTAAGTACCAAGTATGTGATGCAGGCACTGATATCAAGATTGGTTCTCATCAGTTAACAATTAAGCAAAAATTATTTCTCATTCAAAAGGAGTTAAACTACCCCCACCCCCAAACAGACACAATAAACAGATTCTCCAGCCCCTATAAACCATTAAATTGTGTCTCCTTCCTTAGCTAGCCTACAAAGCCAGGCAGGAAGCATGCCAGGCATGCCCTGGAAGCATAAAGCTTAACAGCTTTAGAAACCAGCATTATTTAACGAAAACTACTGAAATTTATCCAAAAATTACTATGCAGAAGATATCCCTTCTGGCAACACTGAGAAACAGGCAAAACAGAACATTCAGGCTCCAAAGAGCAAACTAGATGTAGACTGGTATCTTTTAACTACATTAATTACTGGGCAATCAAGCAGTCTTTAGTCAGCAAAATTACCAATGAAGACAAATTTATCTTGACTAAAGTCAGCAAGAAAAAGTTGAATATTTGAATAATAGCAATTAATACCCTACACTTACACTCAATAATATAAACAATAATATGCAAACATGCATTTAAAAGTAACAACTATAACTTTCTTTAGAGACTGTAAGGAAAAGAAACCCCATTCTCTGAATGGACAACTTCAGATCACCTAGTCATTCTCTAAAAATATCAGACTGTTAAAAAGATATAACAGGAAAATCATAACTATTTTCCTTCACACATGTTAGGCTACTTCTACAATCAAAACATTTTTACAGGACAAATATTGCGGAGTGCAGAACTTATATGGAAATTAATTACCATAAATATTTCCATAAATAAGAATAAAGAAAAATATTTTTTAAATCCAAAATGCCAAAATAGTTTTAAGAAATTCAAGCCTAGTCCATTTAATGAGAGCAGCTCAGAACACAGCCTGGCTGTCACCAGGATACTGAAGGGGAGATGAAGTCTGCCAGAAGACTATAACTAAGCTCAATTAAATTCAACTCCGCATTCTGTTGCTCTGTCACCCTTCCCTCAATTTTTTTATTTAGCATGTGGTTCTATAAACCTAATGGGGGAACCAGGATTAATAAGCAGAACTATAGAGCAGCCCCTGCTGTAACAAAGATACTACCAGTATTCTATACTTCATCAGTTTTATAAACTCCAGATGTTCCATAGTCATTTGTAGTTTAACCAGGTTAAATACAGATGTGTATACTTTTCCACGGGATCCAATGTTGACATACAATTTTATTATTTTTTTTTAATATAAACTCTTATTATCTAGACTTCTAAACTAGACACTGGAATCAGCTCAGTGTATTTTATGCTATGGGGAAATTTGAACAATTTAAGCCTAGCAACTACATGAAGATCATCATTTAAAAATGTGTTATGTTTTTTGCAACAATTCAACTTTTTTCTCTTAAGAAAAATGACTGAGTTATATTAATCACTTCTGAGTGTGTTTTACATATAACACATAGCAAAGCAGTAATAAAAAGTGACTGTTTTTGAACACTCTTGCTACTCACTATTCTTTACTCAACTTTGATATGCATCCATTTTACTAAAACAAGTCTTTAATACAGTTCACATCACAATAACTGGACAAATTAACTTCCAAAATTTGTCTTAAATATATCCCAAAATATCTTAAGGCAATCCAGCAGGTCAGTATCTTCACCTGTGTAAAAATATTTTGAGACCTTAGACTGATAAGATAAACTTCTAACTGTATTACCATGGCCCCTTTCAAATGCATGACAAAGGTAGTTTACTTTTAGAAGTGTGTGGTTAAAGTTTTAATCATTTATATAAAAGATTTTCTGCTTGTTATAATTTAAAAGAAAATCACCACAACAAAAAACACCAGCTATTAACTTTGCTCAACCATGTATGCACCACTGCAACAATATATATGTGCGTATATAAACAAATATATAATATATATATATAAATAATATATGGGAAGAGAGTGTGAGCACTTATTTTCAGATAGTAAAACAAAAGGTCTGTGTAGATCAAACTCTTAAAGGCACACAGTCAATTAAAATTTAATAGTTTCCACAATTAAATGTAATTTGTTTGCTTCTGTTTTTTAAACTTTCAAACACATTATTTCCTCACTTGAAGACATTAAAGAAAATGTGATTCTAGTACCAGTACTGCTCATTCAACCCCAACGTAGGACAAGTCCAGGCTTTTTCTAAACATTACAGGCAGCTCATGCATGTATTTAAGAAGATGACCACACCAAATCTCAGGTACTTTCACTATCAATGAAGTTGAACAGCCGTATTGCTTTTTAAGCGTCATTAGAAAAAGAGTATTCACAAAAATCTTAAAGGAGAAACTACATTTTAGTCTTCCAATAATAAAATTAATCTGATTCTGGAGTAGCGGTATCTCATTTTTACATTATTTATACAGTAGTTTAAAATAAATCATACAAAAATTGAATATTATGTGGACTGCAACTTTTAAACAAAAGTGGTTTTAAATTCAATTTCTGAGACCTTTTACACAGTCATTTTACACTACTGCACATTAGTGCTAATAAAGTGAACAAGAACCTCTCTAGATAAAAGCAAAAACAAAACAAAGATTTAACCTAAACTGGTTGAAGTTTACCATGTAACATACAGAAACATGGAAAAACTACAGAACCCACCAGCTGATCATATCACAGGCCACAAGATGTGTCTGAAAACCAGCATTTTGATCTATCTATAACTTTTCTTCAATCTACAGTTGATCAGGTCAAGCTTGTTGCTCCAGCAGCTTATAACCTAAAAGCCAGTTGACTGTGGCAAGACTATAGCATGGAAACATCTTTAGAAGCTCTGCGTTACTTCAGAAGTGGTACCCTGTGGAAAGTCTTTTTTAAAGCTTAACTGGCAAGTATATGCTAAAATATTTTGTTTTCCATCTGAAACTCGACTAAGTTCCAATCCTCAGAGACAGGATTTCCAGTTTATTTCTCTCTCTACACACACACACACTAAACTCAAGAACTGTAATACAGGAAAGTGCTATTAAAATTCTGAAAAAAGTGCAAATAAGTACTGTATGCTCTCTTCCTCAGAAAATTTAAAAAAAAAAAAAACCAACAATAAAAAACAAGCCCAAAAAGAATGGATTGTGTCCTGCAATAAATAAAAGATAGCTAAGTGGAAATGTAGGCAATTAATATAAAATGAGACTAAAACCAATCCAAAGTAATGAAATTCCAGTATTTCCTTCAGGCCTCAAAATAAAGGAAAAGGATTCTAGCAGTATGCTCTGGCAAAATATTTAATGAGGAAATTTTAATCTGTAAAGAACTACAAGAACAAGCTTTGGCAAAAAAAAACCAGAATATCAGATAGCTTATACCTGCATTCACCTTATTCAAAAACCTTCAAGAGACATGGAAAGAACTTATAATTATTTAACATATTATTTTGTATATATATCAGTTAAGTATATTTATTTACAAGTAAACAAAACTTCAGATCCTATATCACAGTAAGCAACAAAATCTCACTATTTCAAATACATCAAGCTCAGAACAGTATTTTCCCAATTACTTTTGATATGTACATACTTATGTTCCCCGTCCTATGAGGAATTGAATTGGCCCTGAAGCATATGAACATAAACCATTCTATAGGAACCTTAATGGAAAGCAGAAGAGTGGCGTAAGAGTGAATTTAACATTTGCTTGTTTGTCAGGGGCATATATACACATTTACACAGACACCAGGACTATTTCAAAAGTATACTGTTAGTATGGACTTCTACATCAATATTCAAAGCGCTTCTGTTTTGATTTAGCAGGTTTGTACCGCAATTTGAATCAGTTTTCCATTACCACTGCCAACTGAGCTAAGGACTCATTGTCACAACCACTAAATAACCTCTAAGTGCAAACTCCTTTAGAGGTTTTTCAGAAATATTAATAGAAAGGCACAGGTAGTGCTATTTTCCTCTGAATAAAAAGCCACCTTTTTGCACCCTGTAAGACAAAAGAACTGACTAGCAATGAAAAAGTACTATTTCAGTACTTCAAGTTCAAATTAGCTTGGTTCTTAAAGTATCTACAACCACTTAGTACCAAAAAAAGTATTTACAAAACTATGGAAGTTTTCTGGTTTGAATCTTCAGATTTTGCCTGTAGCCTACCAGAACTATTAATCAGTGTCATCCGCTGCTGTTATTATATTATTCTATTATTTCTCATATACATCAATTGTCTAAGATAACACTTACTTAACATCCAAATTCACTTACATCTCTGATCTAGATGGTATTCTCAATAAAATTTCACCATTATACCAATGGATATCTTCTAGCAAACCTAATCAGAATGGGCCAGCAGTCAGAAAAATAGTACACACATTTGCAGCCTGAATACCCAAAACGGAAGATGCACAATAACTTTGCACCTTGGAAAAACTTCAGAGAAGAGCATGAGAAAAAAGCTTGTAACTGCAGCATTAATATTATATCTTGACCAATGTCCTCTGTGCAGATTTAACAGCAGCCTAACAGAAGAATTTACTACCTAACAGCACAGACACACATTAGCTAAAATCACAGAAAGTCTCTTGCACAAACCGTAAGAAAATTGCTGTAGAGATATATAGAATAGAATTGTAGGAACATTTAGGTTGACAAAGACCTGACTCCATTTCTCTAGCCCAAACAACCCCAGTTCCTTCAGTCATTCCTCATAGACTTGTGCTCTAGTCCTCTGAATGTCCTCCGGAATATCAGTTTCCTTCTTGTAGTGAGGTGCCCAAAATGAACACAGTACTTGAGGTGCAACCTCACCAGTGCAGAGTACAGGGGGACCATCTCTTCTTTAGTCCTGCTGGCCACACTATTTCTGATACAGGACAGGATGCCATTGACCTTCATGACCACCCAGGCACACTGTTGGCTAAGTCAGCAACTGTCAACCAATGTCCATTGGTCCTTTTCCTCCAGGCTTTCAGGCACTCTTCCCCAAGGATGTAACATTGAATGGAGTGGTTGTGACTCAAACGCAGAGCCCAGCAATGGGCCTTGTCAAACCTCATACACTTGATCTCAGCCCACTAATACAGCCTATTAGATCCCTCTGTGGGGCCTTCCTACCCTCTAGTAGACCAACATTTCCTAGTGTCATCTGCAAACTTACTGAGGCTGAACTCCATCCCCCCCCCACCCCCAGTGGAACACCATCAGTTGTGATGAGCTGCCAACTGCATTTAACTCCATTCACCACAACTCCTTGGGCACGGCCATCCAGACAGTTTTGTACCCAGCCAAGAGGATGTCTGTCCAAGCCATGAGCAGCCATTTTCTCCAGGAGAACGCTGTGGGAAACGGTGACAAAAGCTTTACTCACATTCAGCCTTTCCCTCATCCACTAAGCAGATCACCTCGTCACAGAAGGAGGTCAGGTTCGTCTAGCAGGACCTGCCTTTCATAAACCCATGCTGATCACCTGACTGTCCTGTACATGCCATGTCACGGCACTCAAGGTGATCTGCTTCATAATGTGGTGTTTTGGACTCTCTCATTGTCCTAAGTTGCTTCATACATATTTAGGTACCTTTTCAGCACTGCAGATGAACAGAAGTGAAAGTCTTTGCTACAAAAGTTTCTCTGCTTTGTCTTCAAGGCTCAAAATAGAGTACATCTTTTCACAGAAGGTACCTGCCAGTAGTTCTTTCTTAGGCCTCTCAGAAAGATACGTAAAGCCACCAACATCGCTCAGAAGTTGCTGCTGGAAAATATCAAGGACCTCTGTCAGCAAACAGCAGGTCCAGCATGGCACCTTCCCTAGCTGACTCACTCACCAGCTGTCCCAGCTGCTTATAGAATACTTCATCTGCCTCTTCATCCTTGCTGAACGGTCTGTAACAGCATCCCACCATGATATCTACCTTGTTGGCAGATCAATATCATCCAGCTCTAGACAATTCCTAACATACAGGACTACCCCATCACCTCTCATTTCTTGCCTATCACTCCTGAAGAGCTTATACCCACCTCTTGCAGCACTCCAGTTGTGTGAGTCACCGCATCGTACTTCTGTGATTTGAAATATAGATGCTTAGTCTCACTCATTACATTTAAACTATATACTTGACATCTTGGCCATAAGGAAGCAACTGCTTCAAATAATGCTCGCCCAAAAAAACCCACACTAACAGATAGAGAAAAAACCCAAGCCAAAGATAAACATTTAACAGCCAGTCCTGTAATTTACCTTACAGCTACTAACCAAGAACCAAAGCAGTAGTTCAATCTTAACACAAATGAAAATCATAGATGTGTATGACATGGTCAACTCCACAGCACATTTTACACAACAAGCTGGACTGATTTCCAACCACTAATTCTGAAGCGACAGATTCAAAACTCTCATCAATATCACCAAGGTATTCTGTTCAGTGTTACACATAATCCTTAAGAATGTCATTATAAACATTTTTAGTAAAAAATATAAAATCTGTTACACTTCTAGAAAATTTCAGATGGACACCAAATAAAAGTGAGTGGTTTGTGCTAACAGATTGGAAAGCATATAGTCTGTTTTGCCTTTTATCTCCCTTGTAGAGAAGTGTATATTCATTATCACTTAAAGATTTTGCCTTAAAAAAAAACAAACCCAACAAACCAACAAAAAAACTGTCAACAATTAAAATATTTTCTAAAGCTTTTACTGCCTTAGGAACCACTCATCTCCAAAGTCAGTCTGTAAATCCCTGAAAAGTGAAGCACAGACAGTTTTTCCCATCTTATAAAAATTACTATTTTTAACAGGACTATTATTGGCCACAAGCTCTACCACATCACAGATCAAATCCTTTCCATTTCCTTACTACTCCTCATATAGTAATGGCAAATCTAACATGGAGAGGGAATGGAAATTGCCTTTCAAAGATCTGAGTTGAAAACACCAACTTTCTGAAATCCAGGTATTCCAACCAAGGGCTGGTATGCCTACAAGAATATAAACATCTGTCTCAACAACAGGTACAACTTGATATCATATTATAATCTGTTCTTGTTTTAGAAATATAACATTTAATAAAATTGTAATATAAAATTATTCACTCTACTCCATAAAAGAGCTTACTTCATGGCTTTAGGCTTTCTTCAGCATTACAGAAGATATGTTTCACGTAAATAAATGGAAAGAGAATTGAGAAACTCACTTCATTTGTAGTAGGCATCAAGACACTAGTCTTTATTAATATACTTTGCCCAATGAAAGTATGAGGCAATCCCTGAATAATTCCCAGTATTTTTAAAAGAGCCTTTACAGACAGTAACAGTAACCCTCTGCAGAGCAGTGTCATTCCTGACTCAGAGACCTCTGGACACTGTAAAAAGCCTCACAAAGTACCAGCACCCCAAGCATGGCCATCCCAGCCTCAGCAAGGATAATGACGAGCTTTTCCCAGAAAGCAGGTACCTATTCTTTGAACATTAGAGTAGATGAAGCATGTCTATACCAGCTAACCTTACAGATTTCTCCTACTTTATTCAGCGCGCCCAAAAGAACAAGTGCAACAGCAAGTATCTCTTCTTCAGTTGTTTTCTTGAAAAGTCCATAGCTTAGAGGAAATATTTGTCACCCTTTCAGTTCCCATTCATTCAGGTATCCTCACCAACAGCTGCATCTCTTCCCCAAAGTGTTTACAAAACAGACTGTTTCACTTGGAAGGCACCTACCACAATCATCTGGTCCAACCACCTGAGCACTTCAGGGCTCACCAGAAGCGAGATGATGGCAAATTGTCTAATTTTTTATATGACATGGCTGTGGTGTCATGCAACAGCTTCTAAGAACGCAAAACTTCAGAATCCAAGTGCAATTCTTCTATATGCAAACAAAAATATAAAATATTGATATTCTCTGCGATAATGCCACTTTGAACTGCTTTTATAGAAATAATACAACACATTAAATCCCTTTTAAGTTCTTTTTTTCAAGTAAAAGCAACAGCTCTAGCAACAGATTCAGGGCTACAGCCTTGAAATTAGCAGTTTTCCAAGTGGAAAAATTTGTGTTTGGACATTTTGTAACTTAACATGTGCTTGATTTACTTAAACTAAAACTTACAATTCTGTGCAAGTGTGACAGAAGACATTTTATATCATTTGAAATTAGCAACTTAGAGTAAAGCCATTCCCAGATTCTGCTCCAAAACTCTTACAAAAACTAAGCTGCAATCCCTTCAGTGAAAAATAGCAAAATCCAATTCTTTTATATAGGCATTGTACAGGCATGAGTAACATTTTCTTTCCAAGGATCCAAAATGCCTTTATAAATATTATGACCATTCCTCCAACTCTGTTTCAAAAGGCTTGAAAAGTTTACCAGACAGTATCTGTAGCAATGTGATCAACAGGAAATATCTGCCCCATGTACATAAACTAAGGCAAACAGATGCCACATCCAGCTACTAAAAGCTCCAGAAGAGTTCTATAAAAATGCCATCCCTAAGAATATCTCTAGGAATATCCATCATTGCTTTAACAAACAAGTACACGTAAAATAATAAATTTAATTTTTATTCAAAATGTTCACTGTGATTGCTTAAAAACAAATTTATGTGAACGTAATTATGCTTCTCCAACCATACCCTATAATGGAATTTGCATGTTTAAGTCTTGCCTTCATCAAAAGTGAACAGAAACCCCATAATTCATTATCAGTCACTCTAAAAATAAACCTGTCAACCAAATAATGTAAAAGAAAAGAGCCCACTATGCCAGAAGAGCAAAAGTCTTCATATTGGTCAATCCCAGATTCTGCAGGAACTAAACATATGCATGCTACTGTATATTAAAAAAGTCTATGCGCTGGTTTACTTTATGTCAAGAAAATTACAAATAAATTAATTATTTTCCATGAAGTTAGCACCACTTCTGGAGACTCAGGCCCAGAGAACAGGTACTACTGCTTAAGGGATACCAGGGGATAAACGAAGACTGAGATTGTACTAGGACTTGTAAGAAAAGCAAAATCCAACTTTAAAATTTAAGGTATTTATTTTAAGTAACTGAAGAGTTATTTCCAAATAAATCTTGAGCCTTTATAACTGAGATAACCAAAACAGGAACAGTCCATACCTTGAATTTTAATACATTATACTGTATATTGTGTGTATATATATATATATATAAAAGTAGCAAAGTAGTGAAATGAAACAGATGTTAAAATACAGTATCTGAAACATATCTTGCAGCATTTTATAGATAAGCTACCATTTACAATGCACTTAAAGGTAGATTTAGTCTGCATGACATTATATTTACAATTCTCAGCAACCTGAAACCCTTAGCATGCTAGGGAAAATACTCTACACAAACATTACAGCTAAAAAAAAAAAATTAAAAAAAAAAACAAGATTTGTTTAACAGAAAATTTTTCCTTCATTATCACATTCAAACTAGTTTTAAGTAAGTAGAAAGAACCTTCCTGTAAGGTCACGGAAAAGTCCAAAACCACACAAATTGGCAATATCAGATTTTAAAACACACAAGCATATCAGACCACTGCAGACTAAAACCACCATGTTGTGAACGTGTATAGACTCAAATAAACAGTGGCAAGAGATTATCGTGAACTTTACACTTAAAGATTCACAACAAGCTTGGTTCCATCACACCACAAAGTTTTTTCCATTTGGTGTTGCAAGCTTTCCTGGAAGTTGGTTTCAGTAAGCCAGGAGGAATCAAGCCAACTTCTCAGATACACACCATACTTAGATGTCTTAGCAGTTCTGTAAACAGTTGGAGAATGCCAGTCACTGCCCTTAAGATTTAAATCCAGTTGTTCCTCTGGACCAGAAAAATGCTTCACGGCATAATTGTATTCTGGCATCTACAAATCTATATAGCTATCATCATCCTGAACATCAGCCTGACACCACATAAACATCTAACATTGTCTAGACAATATATACTCTTCACCAAGCTCTGTCAACAGTTGTGTCACTTGGAAAGAAACACAAAGGAGATGGTCTAACAGTCCATGCTGTTCCAAGACACACAGAAAGCAATCAGGAGGCGAGTACTTGAAATTGAAAAAAATCAAGTACCGAAACTGAATTGAGGACACTATTATGGCACTGAATGATCAATAGGTCTTGAAATCCTTGTAGATGTGTACATGTGAGCATCACATATATGTGCCACCAGGTGTACTGTTTTCAATCATTTCTATCTCTAGGTAGAATTAAACTGAAAGGAAGCCTTAAACTTATTCATAGCAATTGTAAAAATAAAGATCTGGATTAAAAAAACCCAACCATGTCCAAAGGTGACACTCTATTTTAACCTTCAATGTCTCAATCCAGTGTGTGTGCACCTACCTACTTCACCGAGCTGGAGTAAAATACCATCACAATTTTAAGGTAGTAGGAATGAGTATTTTGTGATGTCCCAGACTAACAGCATTAATGGTGAAGCTAATAAAAAAGACCTGTAAATTACTCTCCTAGTCTTCTGGTTTTTGTCATCTTCCTTTCAAAACAGTATAAGATGCATTTGCACAAGATTCTCAAGAATCTCTTTAAAAGGTGTTGAAAAGGGCTCTTGGACTGTCTACTATTCATTGAGCACCCAGGCATTACCTGTTTGAACACTACTATGATAGTTCTTTCAAACTCTACCAGCACGGATTTCACTTCTGTTAACAGACATTGACTACCCCACAAACTTAGTTTGAAAATGCTCAGCTGTCTGTTTCCTCTATTAATGACTGAAATTATCATCACCAAAGAAAAAAAAAAAAAACAAAACAAAAAACAACAACCCAACAACAAAGTACTAGAACACTAGCACAAAGTTACATAGACATTCAAGCCATGGATACAGATGCAGTCAGAACAAAATCATAGTTTAAGAAATGTGTACACAAGAGCAAAGTCTGACGAACGGAATAAAGCAAAACAGCCAGAAGGCACTGTGAACAAAACCACTTAAGCAAGTCTACAAAAAAAGGTGTTCAAGTACTGTGACAAAAACTACATAGTTTCACTAAAATGCTGCAGTAAGATAGCAAGAAATATATTTACTCTCTGCAGCTGGTAGGCAAAATGAACTGCTAAGACAGTGAAGGAAAACTGCTTTTAAAAGAAACTACAGCCTTCTGAGAAGAATCAAAACTGCAGAGAAAATTCATCAAGTAACCCAGAGCAAAGGATTATTCTCAAGTGCTGAGGTATCAATACAGACAGCCCCATAATACTGATGAGACAGCTCAAAAACCTAAATTCTCTGAAGACCAGATTTACAATGTTTTAGATGCCTAATGATTCAGAGAAATATTCAGAAATACTTCAGAACCTAACTTCATTTTAGTAACAAGTAATAGGTACACAGGCACTTCTTTAAAAAAAAAGAAAATAAGAAAAATCAGACTAGGTATTTCCCGACAACTTAAAGATTCCGGGGAGTGTTTGGAACTTTGACCATGCACAGCTTGGCCTCTGAAGAGGAGGAGCTGAGAAGTCCCAGCCAAGCTTTCCAAACCTCTGGGCTAGAGAACTACACACGAGGTTCACCTTCCTGCTGACAGGGCTATCAGTTTTCTGCTGCAGGGATTGAAAGCTCCTGCTTTTCCTCAGAACTACTTCTAAATTCCGGTTTTGTAGCGACCCTGAGGTCACATCATTAAGAACAGCCACCACAGCGCACAGTGAGCAACACCGATGGGTCGCAGCTGTGGCACAGGTAGAGTTTGGCCGGGGCGGGTGGAAGGGAACGTCGGAGGAGCCAGACATGACGACAAGCCTCGCCGAGAGTCGCCAGGCTCTACCGCTGCGGCACCCGGCCTGACTCCTCTCTCCGCAACCCCGGCGGAAAGAGAGCGCTGAACGTACTGGGCACAGCGTCTGCCTCCTCCGCCCCAGCTTATTCGGCGGGGCGGGCAGGAGGCGGCTTTCCCCTTCCGCTTCAGCCGGCTCCGCAGCCGCCGAACCCACCGCCGCCAACCGCGACGCCTCACACCCGCCGTTACGGAGCCGCCGCCGGCTCCCAACACCCCCACCACGGGCAGGCCGCCCCCGCGCGCGCGAGCCCCAGCCAGCACAGCCTCACCCGGATGTGGATTTCAGTGCGTGCCCTGCCCTCCTCAGCACCCCGGAGGTCACGTGGTGTGGGGCCCGCACGCGCGCGCGGGGAAGCGGCGGTCGCTGATTGGGTGCCGGTGGGGACCCGCGCCGTGAAGCTGGTACCGCCGCCGCCCGCGGAGGCGGGAGTTCAGTGGTAACGTGCGGCTCGGGGCACAGTGGTGGGGCACAGATTGATGCCGCCCGTGGGTGCCTCGGGGATTCACAGAACGTTAGGAGTTGGAAGGGACCTCAAAAGATCAATTAGTCCAATGTCCCTGCCTGAGCAGGATCACCTAGATTAAATTACACAGGAACTTGTCCAGATTGGTCTTGAATGTCTCCAGAGAAGGAGACTCTACAACCTCTCTGGGCAGCCTGTTCCAGTGCTCCGTCACCCTCACAGTGAAACAGATTATCCTTACATCCACAGGGAACTTGGTATGTTCCAGCTTGGACCTATTGACCGTTGTCCATTACTGAGATGAGCCTGGCTCTGCCCTCCTGACACTCACCTTAAACATTAATGAGGTCACCCCTCAGTCTTCTCCATGCTGAAGAGACCGAGTTCTATCCACCTCACTACTCTGCTGCCTAGACCACGCTTCCTCAGTTTACCCACCAGGATGCTGTGGGAGACACTGTCAAATGCTTTACTGAGGTCAAGTAATCCTTGTCATCCTTGGATGGCTCCCTCTCTACCGTGGTGCCTCATGCTTTGCTAAGGAGCCAGTCACAGAAACCTGAAATGACTGGAACCATCAGCTGGCACTGGCCTGAGGGCAGCCCTGACCTGGGACGGAGTCTTTGCTGATGCGGTCAAAACATGTTTGCTCACCCATCCTGCCTGGTGACCTTGGGCCAGTTCCCTCAGACTTTGTCCTCAGACAGCAATGATGCTTGTAGTTAGCACCAGCTGCCACCCTTACGTGTGACCATGCACGGAAAATAAATCAAGAACTGAGTGGACAGTGATGATCAAACAACACACACACACACACACACACACACACAGTCTGTACAGAATATAAGCTTTTGGACAGTTCTCTCTGCAGTGGCTCTAAAGTGCTGAGACTTGTCATCCATGTGGTGAATGCCTAGTACTGGAGAAGCTTTGCTTACCTTCGCTACCAAACCTATTCTATGGACAAAGCAGTTTCAGTATATAATAGATATTTATTTCATTAACAGTGCTTTAGAATTGAAGAATGAGAAAGATTTATCACTATGGCACTGGAAGTGTACACTGTGGTAATTTTTCACATTCCATGCTACTTGAAGAAACAGAAAATAAGTTGTTTTAGGCTCTGTGTCCCTTTAGACCTGGCTGCAGGGTTCTCAAAGGTGGCAGTAAATTTTTATTACATTGTATATGCACTTTTATCAGACTTTTTACAAGTTATGCCATATATTTTTTTTTAAAAAAAGACAATTGCCTGAATCACTATAAAAGTTGAAAGCTTGATGGACATTTCTGAAACTTTCATCCTCAGCAGAAAAAAAAAAGATAGCAATTTTAAGGGCTTTTGTTTTCTGTTTCTTGTTTTCTTGTTAATCTTCCGCTGCAGCATTATTCCAGCTAAAAAAGAATCCATTATATAGGTCAGTCATATGTTAGAGTTTCTTCTTGTATGTACAAGGGAAAAAAATTTTCGGAAGATTGAATAGTTTGTATTAATATATGGATATTCAAAAAGTTCTGTGAAGTTTTAGTCATTAGCTACCTCTATGCTTTCTATATTATTAAGGGTGAAAATTCAGATGCTCTGGACTTTAGGATATCCATCCCACAATGGTAAAACAAGCTCTCAGTCCAGGGGGACTCCTGTTTTGTCAATAAACTGAAGATTTCACTCTTGTCTATCAAGGTATTACTCTCTTTGTACAGCTTAATGCAAATTTATATTACAGATTTTTAGGCAATAAACCTTAAATATGTTGTATTTATAATGCATGTTTTCTGTTTTGCACCTCTGCAATGTTCCTTTTCATTTTTAGAGTTTGCCATGCTGTTTTTGAGAAGGAATAAGCATATTCTGGGCAAAAAGCCAAGAAAAAGTAGCTCTTACCAAGCTAAATTAGGTAATTACATTTTTGCTGTGTTTTTTTTTAAAGCACAGCTGTATCTTTTGGGTTATGAGAATTAGTATATAATATACTAAACTTTATACTTTTCTTATGTAAGGGAAAATATCCCTTCAAAATGCAGACGTCTAATTAACTCATTTTCTCCATTTTGAAAATCAGTAAAAGTAAATGCATTGCCTAGAGTAATTTAAATTTTTTCACTAAATTTAATGTTTTATATTGGCCATTATTATGTTTTCTGTGTCAGAATTTGGTAGATGAGAAAAAAGTGAAATATCTTTTGTTTTGATTTTCCATTAAAATATTAATTATATTAATATTGTACCACAATACTTTTCAGTACTATTTTAATGTCAGGTAATAAAAGATGACATTTGGTTACTCAGTTTTCTCCATGCTCAGAGAATGATGCCACTAACATCAATCTCTCAGTAAGTGGAGAAAACTGATAAAAATGATATTATGATTTTATTATGATACACAGTATCTTATGGAGTTCCTTGAAACCTACAGTCTAAATAGTCGCCAACATTCTGTACCCCTAAAATCTGGGTATAAAACTTCCATATCTATGTATAGTAAACTAATATTAGTCTAGAAAGCAAATGATAAACTATTAAATTTCTGTTTCCTTAAAGTGTTCAAAAAATTTCTTAAAACAGTATGCAAAAATATCTTCTTCATTTATGTATCATCATCAAGGGAGAGAAAAGTGTCCCTAGTACACTAAAACAGTTTTAAAAATATCAAATATTAACATTTTTCATGTACAATAATGTTTAGCTTGTCCAAAAATCAATTTCAGCATTGATTCTGCCCAATTTTTGGGTTGTTTTGGGGTTTGGGGTTTTTTTTTTTTTTGTAATAAGAGACTCTATCTTTGCTTGTTTATTCTTTTCCCCAGATTAACTCAAGTGGGAAAAGTCCTTAAAGTCTATAATTTTCTAAATATCTGTATTTTATGGTTTCCTTGGTGTCTGATGTGGTTTTGTTTTGATAATCATCTTCCCTGCTGAGCTGTCACACTGCAGCCATTGAAATATACTGCTATTGGTGAATCTGCTTAAACTTCTACTTCAACTGACCTGTCTCAAGGTACTTGTCAGTTAATTTTGAGTCATGCTGGATAATGGCCCTTATATTTTAGGACTATTTCCGATTGTAATACACCCCAAGGAAATATAAGAAAGACTTACTTATTGACTAACACCTCAGTTCATTGAATAACCCAATTTGGACAGACCATCAGTATAAATTGTGGGCATTCTTCCAAAGTAGCAATCATTCCTGTCAGCCAATATATATTTGAGGAAACTAAAGAGCAAAGAAACAAAAAGAAATTAGAAAATCCATTTGTCTCACTCTCAAACTCCTTCCCTGAAGCCTCAAATGGACAATTTAACAAATGTAAATTCAGCAAGTAAAAAAAATCAAAGAAACAAGAGGGGGAAACACATTGCAAGCTATACAACAATTACAGACTTGAAAAGCCGTATGAGAGGCTTATACTTTGAGTGAAGATTGAATGTAGCAATTAGCAAAATGTTGATTGTTTATATTTGGTACTTGTACTCAACTTTAGGTTTCTCTCAAGAATTTTATGAAATACAAAAAAAAAGGCCTTTCGTAATACTTAAGTTACAGAAAAACTGAAAGTCCAGTATAATTGTACCCAAAATAGTTTGAACCAATCTAAGACCAAAAGCTTCTTAATTTGTTCTGAATGTTATTGTTATGTCTCCTAGAGAGCAAAGTTTATTGAAATTCCTGTCAGTTCTGGAACTTTTTTTCTTTTTAATTGATTCAGCCTTACATGGTAACATTAGGTGGTTATAAATAAGTGGGTAATACCACCCTTCAGTATAGCAGTTTGTGTGGTATGAAGCTAGTCATATTTATGGCCCTTCCAAATCAAACAGTGCTTGTCATGTTATTGGACTTGGTACTTTTTAAAATCTTTGTAGAAAAGTAAGAAAAAACTCCGTTGAGCAAATGTGATTTATAAAGTAGATACAGATTGATTTACTGCTCTTAAATGCCATCACTAACCTAAAGAGCTGACTTGCTAACAAAAATTGGTGATATAACTGACAAAAAAATGCAGTATTCACTTTTCCTATTCTGAAGCAGATTGAGACAATGGGATGTAGGACAGTAAGCTTTTTTATATGAAAAGTATTTATATTATTGCTGTGCCAGTCAACATTTTCAAATACAGACAAGTCTTAGAACATCTAAAATCTTTAGGATCTGTTTGGTGATCAGCAGGACCATGTTCACCTTGTTAGCAAACCATCCTTTCCATGATAAGAACCAACGTACTCTCTCATTCTTATGTTCAATATTAGGAGCAAGATCCAAACAATTAAACATTTTGAATAGGCAGGAGATGAAAATACTATATCATCTTTGAAACTAGCTATCATATATAAATATAATTTAGTCTGTTTCATCAAGCTGAATCTCTGAATTATAGAATGGTTTGGGTAAGAAGAGACCTCAAAACCCAACTAGTTCCAATCCCCCTGCCATAGGCAGGGATGCCCTCCACTACACCAGGTTGCCTAAAGCCCCATCCGGGCTTGCCTTGCACACTGCCAGTGCTTCTCCACCTTTATAGGGTAGGATTTTTCCTAATGTCTAATCTAAATCTATGCTTTTGTAGGTTAATGCCATTGCTCCTTGTTGTATTACTACATTCCCTGATAAAGAGTCCCTCTCCAACTTTCCTGTAGTCCCCTTTAGGTACTGGAAGGCTGCAGTAAGGTCTCCCTGGAGCTGAACAAGCCCAACTCTCTCACCCAGTCTTCATGGAATAGGTGCTCCAGGACTCCACTATCTTTGTGGCTCTCCTCTGGGCTCACTCTTTCTTATACTGGGGCCCACAGATTACTCCAGCTGTGGGGTGTTACCAGAAGAGAGGGGCAGAATCATCTCCCTGTTTTTGATGCAGCCTAGGACACAGCTGGCTTTCTGGTCTGCAAATGCACATTGATCGCTCAGTCAACACCCCCAAGTCCTTCATGTCAGGATTGCTCTCAATCCTTTCTCCACCCAGCCTGTAGTTGTGCTTGAGTTGGTACCAACCCGTATGCACTTGGCCTTAAGTTTGCACGGGTCCAGCTCTCGTGCCTGTAAAGGTCCCTCTGGATGGTATCCTTTCAGTGTGTCAATCACCTCACACAGCTTGGTGTCATAAACAAACTTGCTGAGGGTGGACTCAATTCCACTGTCCATGTCTGATTACAATGTTAAACAGCTCTGTCCTAATACCAACCCCTGCCAAATGCCACTCACCACTGGTCTCAATTTGGACATTGAGCTATTGACCACCACTCTTTTGAGTGTGACCATCCAGAAAATTCCTTATCCACTGAGTGCTCCATCCATCAAATCCATGCCTCTCCAATTTAGATACAAGGGTATCATGCAGGACAGTGTCAGATGCTTTACACAAGTCCAGATACATGACATCTGTCCCTCTTCCCTTATCCACCAGTGCTGTAAACCAATCATAGGCCACCAAATGTGTTAGGCGTGATTTGCCCTTAGTGAATCTATGTTGGCTGTTACCAATCTCATCAATACTTTCCATGTGTCTGAGCATATTTTCCAGGAGGATTTGCTCCACAGTATTGCCAGGCACAGAGGCAACACTATCTGGTCCATAGATCCCCAGGCTTTCCTTTTTTCCTTTTTTAAAAGTGGGGGTTATTGTTTCCCCTTTTCCAGTCAGCGGGAACTTCATCAAAGTCGCTACTCCCATCACCACCTAGTTCAATCCTCACTGGTATTACCACAATTGGCAGTAAAGCAAAAAGCATATTTGTTGCTAGACCACAATCTGTCTCCTTAGAAAAATTCTGCCACCCTTTTCTACCCACTAAAAAAACCCACAGTCAGAGCATACTATACTTGTTTGCCTTTTAAGGTTTTATGGAATAAAAAAGTAGTATAGAAATTATTACGAGTTCCTTTCAAGAAAATTGACTAAAAAGTATATATTTAAAACTCCATGCAGTTTTGTGCATGCAGTGAATGAGGAGTATCCGCTTCACTAACCTCTCTAATTGTTACAGTTTTTATGCATCTAAATAGACACTGTTCCAGGCAACTCGGTGTTTTTCTGTGTTGGGTAGTTTTGTTTTAAATATTCGGTCTTGCTGGGTTTTAAACCCTGTGGAAGTACTTTCAAATTTGCAATCAGTGATCTGTTTTTCAGCTACCTTTTTCCAGGTTTAATTGATTTGTATGTTAAGTATGTCTGTATAAGCAGTAATACTACACTGGAGACATCTTTGTGAAATCTTAGAAGGTTTGAGACAGATTTTTGATTTTCAAGAGCAACTCTTTTTAAATCAGCCTTTGCATACATCTGCAAGAGCAATTTATGAACAGTACACTTACTTCATGTGGTGTTTTCCTACAGTGTTTTAGTTTCCCTTAGTTAATGTTAAAATAAATAAATATTTGAGTTCATAGAAATTCTAGAGAAAACAATATTGCACAAAGAAATCACCTAGTTAATCATGGAAAACTGCACCAGTGCTGGGAGTTTGGTTGAGCAGTGAGGGAAATGTCCAAGTAGTCCTTTTTAAAGCCATTACAAGCATACTTGCAGCACTTTAAATCAGTCAAACTTCATCAGCAAGAACTAGGGCTGTATTCTTCAGCTGGTAGCTAATGTACACACATTTTGTGAGGATTTAAAGAGTGGACAAACAAGGTCCATAAAATCTCTCAACATGTTCAACTCTTGAACAGAGTTAAAGAACTCTGAACTTTACCCAAAACCAATAGTTTATGAGGACAAAGTACTGCCATTTGAAAATAATTCTACTTTTCCACTCAGATTTCTTAGAACTTCAGTATTCTATGAATTGTTCTGAAACATAACTTATTTCTAGTATAATCAGTACATTCTCCATGATGTTGCCAAAATACATAAAGGTAAATGGTCATTGTGGGAGATAAATTCAATGGGGCAGAAGTTTCCCTAAAGCTTTTGGTCCTCTTCCTAAGTTTTTGCTGTGTTGTGGTGCTTTGGATTTTTTCTGTATTTATTTTAATTTTTACTGAATATACATAAAAGGATAGGTTTTGGATCACTACTGGATTTATCCTATCAACATGTTTGGTGGAGACTAGCTCAAGGTATGAGTGAACATGTAAGTCATGCCACTTCACTTACTTTTAGCACCTCTACTCAGAGTACCGATATTTGAAAGGTAGAACTTTGTCAGGGGGATTTTGTTTGTTTACTTATATTTTGCTAAAAGTTCTGAGAAAATTTAAAGTTATCTTGCTGTATTAATAATAGCAATGACCTGATGCAGACATTAAGCAATCTAGAGATTCATGCAGTTAGTTCTCAACTTCCCTTAAGCTGGAACTGACCCAGTTCATTCTAACCTATGGAAATCCAGGGCTGACAGTATAAACAAATGTGTCTTATGAGGCACCTGGGAGGCTTACGCAGATTTAACACACGTTTAAATTCTGACCTCAGGACTGAAGAATGTGAAAGAAAACCCCACCCTTCAGAATCATTCACATACATGGTACAAGTGTTGCTTTACAATATCAAGCACTTTTTTAAATGATAAACAGTAATGGAGGGTAGAGTAGTGAGGTGGAGTGAGAGCTGGTTGAAGGGAAGAAGCCAGCGAGTTGTGATCATTGGGACAGAGTCTGGCTGGAGGCCTGTAAAAAGTGGAGTCCATCAAGCGTCGGTACTGGGACCAGTATTGTTCAATATAGTCATCAGCAAGTTTGCTGATGACACAAAGCTGAGAGAGGTGGCTGACACACCAGACAGTTGTGCTGCCATTCAACAAGACTTAGAATCTTCTCTCACTAGATTTTCTGGTACTGCGTCAGATTGGTCAGCATACTAACATATCATTCCTTATGAGTACTTTATTATCAAGCGTTAAAAATAGCTTCCAGTAAGACCTAATCGTATGGCAGATGAACTCCAAAAATTGTTCCAAGAAGGTTCCTTTCTATCTCACATTAAAATCATCAGACTCACCTATTCACAATCCTGGAATTACTTATAATTGACAATGATGACTTTGTTGTGTTGGAGACAAATGCAGGCAAACTGCCAGAAATGTTCTGGAACAAAAAAAAAACCTCAATTAGTTCTCATTGTAAAAAGTGCGCATCTTTTTCTGAGTCCTGGACTTTGTCAACAATGGTGGCTGCACCCATTATTGTTGGAGAGCTATTACATAGGGAATGACATTCTTTCCACCAGCAGTCAGAGGGGACTGACCATTCCTTTCTTCAGCAGTAATCCAACAGTGTCATTCAATTGCACCAAATGGGAGCCCTGAAAGAATTTCAGTCTGGTTTTATGCATCCATGTCTAGATATAGTCAAAGATTGAGTTTGAAATTACAACACTAAAAGGAACACAAGACTTCTGTTTCCTGAATGGAGACATGTTTTTTCCATCTCTTCACACTACATTTGAGGGAGAATGATCTGCCTCTGGAATTAAAAGCAATCACTCATTTTTGCTGGTTGACCACTTGTAAAATAGCTGCAGTAGGGATTCATTCATATTAGAGTTCTGAATAATTTATATAAACATGCAGATAGCTGAAATATAGCAATGGATAATCATATTTCTCTTTCAGGCCTAAATAAATTAATCTGTGTTTTATTAATTAAAGTGACTTTAATGCTACTAATTGAAGCTGTTTAGCCAAGAACTTTTGTAACCCATGTAGTTGTGTTTCATTCTGGAAAGAAAAAAATTGCAGAAAGAACACCTGAAATAATAATTATTTCTTTTATGTATACACATTACTTAGATATCTTATGTATACAGAAAAAATCAGGACATGCACATAGTGTATGTTTGTATAAATTGCATCTTATTGTGCAACCACATGTGCAACCTTCTTTGACATAGCCTTGCAGTAATAATCATCAAGCAAATAGGCAGTTACTATCGGAATCCTGATTATTTATCCATTTACTAAGCTTGTTTTGCTATTAGAAGTACTCTTAAATAAGCCAGTTGCTTTGCAAAAACATTTTTAATTGAATGCATTGAATGTGTGCTAATACTTTAGCAGAGAACCTGACAAGCAAAAGAGTACAAGTAGCATTAAAGACTTTTGATATTCATAAAATACATTATCATCTTGCGGAAATTATTACGAGACCCCTTATTTTTCTTTAAAAAAATATTTATTGGGCAAACCTGGGAAGTTGATGAACAGGTTATAAGTGTTTCCAGCTCTTATTGCTTTCAGTGAAAAAACTGGCTGCTAAACACACTAAGATCTGGTATTATCCTATACTTTATTTTCTTACATTGATTTTTCCCACACTGATTTTTCTCTTTTTTTTTTCCTCAAATCATCAAATCATAGAGTAGAATCACAGAATGATATGGATTGGAAGGGACCTTAAGGATCTAGTTCCAACCCCCTGCAATGGGCAGGGACACATTCACTAGACCAGGTTGCCCAAAGCCCCATCCAACCTGGCCTTGAACACTGCCAGGGAGGGGGCAGCCTGTGCCAGGGTCCCACCACCCTCACAGGGAAGATTTTCATCATATCTGGAGAGGTGCTCCACCTTCTGATCCTCTTTGTGGACCTCCTGTGGACTCGCTCCAACAACTCAATATCTTTCCTCTACTGGGGACCCCAGAGCTGGACGCAGTGCTCCAGGTGGGGTCTCATGAGAGCAGAATAGAAGGGTAAAATCATCTCCCTTGATCTGCTGGTCACACTTATTTTGATGCAGCTACCAAGCTATTACCAGCACAGAAAAAGGCATGTTGACCATTTAGTATGTATTTTAATTGCAAAGACAAGATAATTTTTTACACTGCTTGCATCTTACAAAACATCAGAAATATACCTCTACTTTTAATTTGCAAATGGTACCCTAAATTTTAATCGAAGTAAGACTGTTGACTTTCTGGTGAGGTGTTTCATTTGGCACAATCACTGCTATTGGTGGTTTCCATGAACCAACTTTTTCTTTTCATTAGTAAATAAAGGAGCATTCACACTCCAGATATATTCACAACACCAGAAAGTTATGTCCCAATGTTTGGTATTATCTTACCCATTAAATGCCAACATTTGTGGCACATAATTTCTTTGGGCAATCTCATGAGAAAGTGCCAAACACCTTGGTGTTGCCTGAAGTGTCACAGACTCAGAGTTTACTTGCAAGATATTTATTAAGCAACTTAGGCATATCTAAAAAGATTGCGTTTCTGAGTTGCATGAACTAATACTAAATGTTTAAAGTGGTAAAACATCCATTTTTTGAGAATATGTCTTTAAAAATATGTCCATATGGGGAAAAAATTATATGAATATTGCAAAATTACTCAAGAGAATTTTTACCTTAATCCATTGATGCACATTTTACCATACCATATACATTAAACATAACATTATTTATTAGCATATTATTATGGCATATCACAACAGTATATTATTTGCCTGAGTGAAGAAAGAAAAAACATCATTCCAAACCTGAAGATTATCTGATTTATTGCAAGCTACTATGTGTGAGAGAGAGTAACTAGTTTTACATTTAAATAGATCAGACAAATGTGTACATTTCTTAAATGTGGATAAATTAGGCTTGTATTGACTTTCTTTTCCAGATTACATATTTATAGAATATGTAGAATTTCTGCTTGGTAGAACAGTGTGCTAGTATTGCATCTGGAACAACCTCGAACCCAGAGAGGTTGTGGCGTCTCCTTCTCTGGAGACATTCAAGACAATTCTGGACACATTCCTGTGTGATCTAATCTAGATGATCCTGCTTGGGCAGGTGGTTGATCTTTCGAGGTCCCTTCCAACTCCTAACATTCTGTGATTCAGTGCTTCTGTGAGTCTATGAGTCTGAGTCTATGAACTGAGCTGCATTCTCATTTTTCATCTGCTCATGCAGTCTAAGATCAGCACCAGGCACTCATTGCCAAGGAGAACAGAGGGAGTCCAATCTGATATATCCCATGACAAATCACAGCATACTTACAGTAATGCATGTGATGTAAGCATCACCAAAGAGGCTTTTTTTTCCTACTGTGAGTACTGTAGACTCTCCTTCATACCCAAGAACAGACAGGCAAAAGAAGCAGGAGAGGAGCCAGGAGTTTGCTGCACAAGAAAAAGCAATGAAGGCAAGTGGAGCACTATGGAGGGATATAATTAATTTTCTCAAACAGCAAGGTTGATTGACCACAAAATTCATGCAACCTTCTTCATCCTACCCAACAGCACTATTCTGAGGACATGCTTGTGTGCATTTTCCCTGCTACCTCTGATATGTAGATGCAACAGCCACTCTTCAAATTTCTATTTCCTTTGGGTTTGGGGTTTTTTTTTATATATTTTTCACAGAGTATTTTATTGTTCACTCAGGATTCTTACTTTTTTCTATTGTTTGGTATTACTGCTAATTTTCATCTTCGCAGCCAAATGTTTCCATAGGAGTGTGCTCTGTTAATAGCAAATTACCTAAATGCATAAACAGTGTAAGAGGATGGTGTACACAGGTAACATAGCAACATTCTCAAGACTTCTAAAATGCTGAGATGGAAGGGCAGGCTGAGAACCTCAGAAGGACTCTCCCATGTATTTTAAATAGCTTCTGCATCTCATACAAAACCATGTCTAAGACTGCCCAATAGTAGCCAGACTGAACCAAGGGAATCCGTGTTGCTTACTGTAGTACTAGTTTGGGCAATACAGGCTTCCAGCTTATTGTCAACCCTTCTGTTGACAATGGTTCTGTCAACATTTTCAGATTATATATTAAATGACTGGAAGAAGGGAGACACTGCACCTCTTTTAAAAAGGAGTAGAAAGGAGAACCCTAAGAACTAGCAACCTATCAGCTTCACCTTTGTGCTTGGTAAGATCATGGAACAGATCCTCCTAGAAGCTATGCTAAGGCACATGGAGGTGATTTGAAACAGCCACTATGTCTTCACCAAGGGCAAGTCTTGCCTGATGAACATCATGGCTTTCTATGATGGCATGACTAAAAAGTGGGCTTATAAGAAAGATGGGGAGGGACTTTTTAGTAGGGTCTGTTGCAGTAGGACAAGAGGTAAATGTTTTAAACCAAAAGAGGGAAGATTCAGACTAGATACAAGGAAGAATTTTTTTACAAGAAGGATAGTGAAACAGTGAAACAGGTTTCCCAGAGGAGTTGTGGATGTCCCTTCCCTGAAGTCATTCAAAGTCAGTTTGGACAGATCTCTGAGCAACCTGATCTAGTTGAAGAAGTCCCTGCTTGTTGCAGAGGGTTGGAACTAGATGGTCTTTTAAGGTCCTGTCATGGTTCAGCCCCAGACTTTGGCTGAGCACCACACACCACTCTCTCACCCCTCTAACAAGGAGTAAACAGACAAAGCCCCCATGGATCGGGATAGGGACAGATTACTGACAAGCACCATAAAAGGTGAACAGTAACAGAGCCTGCAGCAGAATTCACACAGGCACACACAGTAACAAGGCTGAGTACTTTACCGACCCACCAAAATGATTACAGCAGAGCACTTCACCAACACAAGGACCAGATAAACCAACTTTTATCTCTGTGCCACCACCTCCTTTTATAGGGGCTCTTTGATGTCAGGTGGTGTGAAAACAGCCCTGGCCAACTCAGCTCACCTGTGCTGGCTGCTTGGGGGAGTCAGCTCTAGCCTGGCCAGAACCAGTATAGGTCCCTTCCAACTGAAACCAATCTGTTATTCTGGGTGCTGATTCTGTAGATTTCTTGTGCAAAAGAGCATCAGTTATGGTCCTTTGAATACCTTTAGAGTCACATGATGATGATGATGATGATGATTATTTAGATCACCAAGATCCTAAGTCTTTTTTGTGAAGCTTCTCTGACTAGAATGGAATTAGAGTTTTGTTGTTACAGAGATAAGTACTTTCCTAAGGACCAAAATCATTGGAGTCTTCCATACCATCATATTCATATTTTTCAAGGCGTAATGAGTCTCATGGGAAGCATTTCAAGCTATGCTGTCTCCTTCCAGCACCTGGGTAAGACAACAGGTTTCCCATTCCCTCGAGGTTCTAAGAAGGATCCTATAGGTGTGTCCATATTAACATTTTAGTTTAGATCAGGAGTGTGTTTTTGAAGGGAATCTCTCAATTGTTCTCACATAAAGCAATTTCAACTCACATCATGAAATAGTCTTGAAACACATGAGCTGAATTCCTTTTGAATGAAACTGAATGGGAAGATGCCTGCCAGGTAGTGTACCTAATGTACCCCAGCTGTTACCCCAGTCTCTAAGACTGGATAGAGCTAGCAATAAAATTGTACAATTGTAGAGTTATTTAGGTTGGGAAAGACTCCTAAGAGTGAATTGTTAACTTAACGTGGCCAAGTCCACCACTAAATCATGTCTCTAAGCACCACATCTACATATCTTCTAAATACCTCCAGGGATGGTGATTCAGCCGTGTCCCTGGGCATCCACTTCCAGTGCTTGACAGTGCTTTTGGTGAAGAATATTTTCCTAGCATCATTTAATCTAAACTTCCCTTGGTGCAATTTGAGGCCATTTCCTCTTACACTGTCACTTGTTACTTGGGAGAAAAAACAACACCAACCTGGCTACACCCTCATTTCAGGTAGCTTTATTTAGCAATAAGGACTCCCCTCACCCTACTTTTCTCCAGGCTAAACAATCCCAGTTTCCTCAGCTCTTCCTCACAACTCTTAGGCTCTAGACTCTTCACAAGCTGGTAGTAGTTGTCAAAAAAAAAAAAAAAAGGGGGTTTACACATCCTGCCTCTGCTCTTCAACAAGTCTCATAGATGCAGTTGTGCTAAAAGGGACTTGGGAGCCCTGCTGGGCAAAATATTGAACAGTAGATTCTTGTGGGGAAGAAGGCCAACTGCACACTGTGCGAGTGTTGCCTGTAGATTGAGGGGCACTTCTACACAAATCTGTCTTTATTAATTGGGATTAATAGTATCACTAAGGAGTTTCATATAACCGTGAACTCAGACCAAGAAAAGACTACACTAGTTGTCCCTACTGACATTCAGTTGCTACTTTTCTGTTATGTAAAATATGAGCAAAGTATTAGGCCAACCGTGAAGTCTTCTTCATTGTGACCAAATGGCTCCACTTCTGTCTTTTCAGCTGTAGATGGAAGATTTCATCTTCTGATGGCCCTGAGCAAGTAGTAGAGCATAGTGGTTTTGTGGCCTATAGCTGAGATGGAAACAGGACTTGAGTCTTAAGCACAACACAATCAGATCTTGTAACACATAATCACCTCAAATATTTAGTTACTATCAAATATCTGCATGTTGCTGAAGGAAGGGGATTTCTGCTCATTTGTTAGAGAGTGAATGAATGACTCTATTGTTAATTAGAATCAGATTGCAAGAAGAGTTTGCATTTGTATGAAGAAACTTCAAATTGAAAAGTCACTGTTCAGTCTTGCCCACCGTTGTGTGCACATACTATCTAAAATCAGCAAGTGTTGTCTAGCATTGTAGCAGATAAATAACACATACACGTGTGTCTAGGGGTTGGATTGACCCCACAGGCTGTAAGACTTGCCACCACCTAACTTTTCACATTCCATAGACATGGTGTGGATACATCTAATTGATGCCACTAAGCATGCCTGTACATTTTAAAATTCTGATAACATTGTTATAAATGTTCTTATGCATAGTTTAAACACCTCTTTGTAAAGCAAAATGTGACTTCCATTTCTATTTGAATGTTCCATTCACTCAAGTTTTCTTTGTAAGGGGTTTTATTTAATAATTGTACTCTAGCTAGAATTATAGAAAATTCATTTCCTGGCACATTTCAAGGAAATTAAAAAAATATGTAGGAGAGGAATTTTCATCAGATATTAATTTAAATACATGTTTTCTATAGTATGGTACCTATTTTCTTGCACTTTGCCCTTCTAGTATGTCTGTATTTTTGTGTGTTTCTCAGAGGTATGAAAGGCCTGTACAGGGACAGCCTCTGGGGTCTGTGCAAAGACTGCCCCAGTAGCTTATGTTCAGACTCATCCTAGACTCAACTACTTAGAGAATTTTTGCATTAGAACCTTGGACTTACCAGTTATTCCATCTGCTCTGCCTCTTTCACAACAGACCCTCCATCTGTGCTCACCTTTGAGAACATCTACTTTATGGCTGTGTGGTCAGCCAGGTTTGATCCACAAGACTTTCCGTAAAGGTCTGCAGCTGAAGCACGTGTAAGATATGCACCTGTGGTAAGGGGATTTCCAAAATCAACCTTCTGGCTGTCAGGTTAGGGGCCAATGCCCTGTGGACTCACACCTTGAGTGCGTGATGGAGTCTGTGGCCTAACTTGTCTGATTCACTTGCAGTCATGCAAGTAAATCACAGGTGCTCAAGAATTACATCACATGGATTATATCCAGTCTGTTCATCACAGAACATGCAAGTGTGTCCCTGCGGGGCTAGTTGAAGTTCTGCATGTACAAGTACAAATTCTTGATTTTTTTTGAAATTGTAGTTGTATTTTCCTGTTGCATCCAGATTGAGGTCATATTCCTTCTGTGACCTTCTTTGTAGGCTGGTTAGAGATTTGTTAGAAGAAAACTTTTTCTCCCTTTAAACATTTCAAGATTATTTTTTTTTTACCTAGGCCCATATAGTTTCTTTCCATATTCTTAGTTACTAACCTGTTTCAGGTAGTATCTATGTGATTATATAACAACTCCCTCAGTTAGCAAAAGTCTGTTGCATGCCTAAAAGAATTTTAGTAGAATAGTGAGATAATGTTGATCTTGAGTCATGGCGGAAGGACATGGCAAGCTGATACACTTTTGGAGAATTGGAGCCAGGACAGCTTAATTCAGCCATGACAATAAGCATAAATCATATTTCAATCCTTTGTTCTTGTTCATTCTCCAACCTTGTGTTTCTCTGCCAGTGAACAAGCTGGCATATGCTAAAGTTGAGTCTGAACATGCATTAACATGTAGATAATACAGGTGTTACAGGAACTAAATTTTAAGATTGAGATTGTACAAGCCTGACAGTGCAGATGTATCCTGGGGAATCAGGAAAGTGTTTGTGCCAGAGCAGAGGCTACTGACATAAAATATTCTTTATTTAGGAGATGACTGTCATTGTGTAGAACACTGTGAAGACACATTTCACATCTATTGTTTTCTTATAACAGATACTGTAGGAAGCCATGAGAGTAATTATGTGGTACTGATAGAATCTATCCAGCTTCAGGAACACAGGACCAAACCTGTTCTTAGTTTTGGGAAGGGATTCGTTCTCAGGGATTTTATTTAGGGTGGGTTGATTTTGGCTTTTCTCCAGTAAATATCCTGAGGTTTGACTGAAGTTTTTCTTCAGTCAAAATTTACAATTAAAAAAAAAAAGGTATTCATTAAGCACATTCTTTTGAAGCAAATTATGAGGCTACATCAACTCTGCCAGTTATGATTCTTTGGTGAACCAAAAGTGAATTGAGAGAGGAAAACCATCATGGATCTTGTGTAAGTGTAGACAGTGTCTGGTTATGAAAGATTGTCAGTGGCAATCATAGCTTCTTATCAGAATTTTGAAAGGAGTGGAATTATCAAATGATGATAGTCATACCATAGACATTGCCAGAAATCTCTCACAGGCATACTGTAGATATTTTTAGTGAGAAATTGCATACAATTTCCAGAAATGGGTGATAACCTTACTCTACTGAAACTGAAGATTTTTCAAATTATTCATTTTTCAAATTGTTTGCATTACTTATCTACAATTCAACTTTTTGTTTGCTTGGGTTTTTTTTTCTTTAGAGATTATAGACCTGGATAGTTGAAAGAGGCCTTTCCCTTTCAGGAAAGCAAATACCCTGCCCACAATCCTTAAAAGATGTTTTTCTACTACGTAAGACTTATAAATAGGATAAGACATTTGTAAGGCAGGCAAGTGTTGGCTAATGACACAAGAAGTGCTGTTTTTCTACAATTAGTTTGTCTTTAAAGAATAGAACCCAGATAACATTAACTATGATTAGTTAGTGGCCAGCTGAATATGCTGCCCTGATCATCCTGAACTATCAGTGATTTAGCAGCAGATGTCATAGTGCTGCAAAATGATTATATCTGCCTACATGTCAAAACGCTTATTTACCATTAAGTATTACAAATTAATTTAAAGGAGTGCTATTATTGTAGATAGATAGAAAAGCAAATATTTGATGTCTGGGTGTACCATAATAAAAATATTTTGTATTATTAGACCATTATCTAGCTAAATTCTAGGGGCTTTGAGCTTAATTAGATAATAAAATATGCAGCTGCAACACTAGTAAAATAAACATTTTTTTCAAAGGAAGAGGAAAGGTTACTGAAGAGGTATACCGTTATTCATAATGCATTTAACATTCATTTATATGTAACTACTTTCCTTGATTGCTTCTACAAATATTTCAGGGAGTAGTAAAAGAGAAAAACACTATCAAAACAAGGTTATGAATCATTATATTTAACTACTAGGATTTCAGGTTCATTTTAGAAGTACAGTGAATTTTCATTGGGTTTTGCATATGGCATACTTAGCTTTTTGTTTCCCCTGGAAAGCAAATAATCAGTTTATGAAATGCTTTAAAACAAATCTGAATTGCAGTTTCCTTTTCTGAACCTGCTTTTTATATTCAATGGGTGTGTTATCAAGTTACATTTCATTTTGGATGCATGAAAACAATTTAGCAACTACTTTCTACCAAAATAAACAGCAGCAGAGCTAATTTTCCACAGAATTATCTGCTTAGCCTACCCTGTTATCTGTGTAGATGTGTCTGAATGGCTTCTGTAGAGCTTGAGAATACAGGATTTGTCTGCAAATAGTTTAGTTGAGGTTTTAATTGAATATAAATATGAACTGCATGAACTTTGGCACTTGAAGGACTCTTGGGAAAAAGTTATCTCTAGTAATATAGGACTGTAAGTACTCATACATTGTAAGGATTTTGCATCAAAGCTGTCACTTGGTAAGCATATCAGCCTTTCACTTCTGTCTTAGAAACCAACAGGATGCTATCTAAGTGTGTTTAGCCAGCTGAAAGCTATCAGAGACTTCCTCCAAACAAACATTGTTTGAATTAATATGCTTTTTCCAAACGAGTTACATTGGCAAGGTATAAGGTAACATGTGGTTTAGAAAAATAAACCTAAATAAAATGAAAACAGAAGCAGCAGAAACTCTGCGTGAGACTTGTATGAACTCTATGTGGATTTTATCTCACATAGTAAATGAAGTTTAGAAGTAATATTCTAAGGAGAAAAGGTCAAGACACAAAGAAAAAAATTAATAGAGTGGAAGAACACATTAAGTCTTAATTAAGTGTGAATTGAATCTTTGGTAACATGTCTTATTATATAGGCGCTATTCAGTTCTGATAGTACTACTGACACACTTCTTTTACATGTGAGACCTGACCCAAAGGTCAGCAATGTCAATGGGCTAGTTTATCAATTCTGTGATTTTTAAATGGACAAAGATTTGGAAAAGCTGGGAACATTAGCTGATGATAGAACTGAATGAACAGCTCATGGAATAAAGCAAGCCAAGCATTGCTGCAGTCTAGTCACCTGGGTTCTCTGATGATTTGCTATTCCTGCCTCTTCCAGTTTTATTTGATATATGGTATTCTCTGATAAGCACATGTTGATCACTGGCTACATAAGTAGGGAAGTTTGAGATATAAATAAAAATGGGACTACGATAAAAATGGGAAATTGCTTAAGTGCAAATTATAGAATTTTGTTAGAAAGCTTATCATCATGGGACCTGATCTTGTTCCAGATTTAATGTCTGAGTATTAATGAATTAATAATTAATGAGAAAATGCTGTCTGTATTTTTTAAATTAAGAACTGAGGCTCATGAAAAAAGGTGAGGATGCTGATAGGTGAGGTCTAGGCACAACTGGAGAATGAATGGAGCTCTGATCTTTTGAGCTGCAACTTGCAGAATCAGATCAGCGTGTAGTGCATGAGTATGGGAGATAAAATAATCTATCTCCCTTTCTTATATAGAACAGCTTAATATGAAATAGGTTGGCAAAATGAGAAATTTCACTGGAGTTAACTGAATTTTTTATTTGCTTTTAAACTCACATTGTTACCAAGCATTAATTTGTAAAAACTATACAAATACTTAAAACCTGAAAGGTTCACTGGAAGTCATTTAGGTTCTCTAAAAGTCACTCATTTCTTTTTAAGAAAACAGCATTATTTTAGGGCACTTTTTTCACTTGAAGGAACCTACTGGTCAATTGCTAGACATTTTAGCATTCAAGATACATCCTGTGTCAGTTGCTGATAAATGCGTAAAAGCGTTTTTGTCAGGAATAAGACACAGAATGGTCTCCAGGACCTTTTTGGATTTTACTTAAATCTAGTAAGCTGTAAAGTTTTCCTTTTGTCCATCTATTTTTGAATTGCAGTTCCATGGTCATGAAAGTAGATAATACAGATGCATCCTCAAAATTATATTTAAGAAACCGTCTGTTTAACACATACACAAAATTTAAAAGGTGTCTGTTTTTCTTAATTCACTGACCTCTACAGACCAAATGGACATTTGTACTTTTAAAAAACACCTTTGATCTTCTCCGTATAGCATCTCCTACAACAAATAGATAAACTTAGATACAGAGTTGTTTCTAGAAATTATTAGGATCCTTGAAGAAAAATTACATTCTAACATTCTTAAGATATTAAATCTATTGTAAACTGTTTAACCTATTGATTAAAAAAATGCTTCTTTCCTCTATTTAAAAATAAAATCAGTAAAAAATTACAGAAATCTGGAGAAAAGGAGGCTCATCACTCTCTAAAACTAGTACTCTCAGGGGACCTGATCACTCTCTACAATTACCTGAAGGGGGCTTGTAGAGACATAGGGGCTTACCTCTTCTCCCTAGTGGCAAGCAATAGGACAAGAGGATATGGCCTTTAGTTGTGCCAGGGAAGGTTTATATGGACGTTAAGAAATACTTCTTCACAGGGAGGGTTGTTAGACATTGAAATGGGCTATCCAAGGAGGTGATGGAGTCTCCATCCCTGGAGATATTTAAAATATGGGTAGGTTCAGTGTTTAAGACATGGTTTACTGGTGCCCTGTTAGGCCTATTTGGCATTATATAGTAGGTACTAGAGAGGATTGACCCCTCAACTTTTGATTCAGTCTAACCTTTAGTCTAAACTAAAATCTAGAGGGATCCTAAGTTTCATTTAGGGATTCCCTTGTTTGACCTTATCTGCAATTAACTAAAGAATATCCCATTGTCCAAGTTATAGACACTTCCTTTCCCTGCAAAATTTCTGTCCAGACCACCCACCTCCCCCACCCCAAAAAAAAAAAAAATCCTAGGAGCTCAAATTCATTGGGTAGAAATATGTATTCACTAAAGTATCGGCAAAATCGTACCAATCAATCAATCTTAGAAAATTGCTATCAGAAGGATTAAAGAACAGGTTTCCAGTGCCCCCCTCTACTGTTTAAATAGTATATCCACTATTTTTCATACTTTCAGTCTTAAAACAACTCCCATGCATACAGACAAGATAGCTATGATCCAGCTACTGAAGAAGCCAATTAAATAGTTAACAAGATGAAAAAAAACTACAGGGAAATGACAAAGAAAGCTGTTCTATGACAGTGCTGTAATTATTTAACCAACCTTTACAGAAGTGATTGTGTGTCCACATCCATATTATATAGTACTATTTTTCATGCCACCTGTAATTTGTGAACTGGAAACCAATTGTACCATTTATCCAGCATGACACGTTTATAAAATCTCCTTCTGTTCTGACTCTTATTTAGTATTCATTCACTTTCATCAGCTTTTAAAAATGAATTGTGGAGTGATCTAACTCAGCTGGATAAATGTTATCAAAATTTCCTGCGCCTTCTCAATCCATATCGTCTCAGTTACATATACTGCATATACAGTCCATATACTGTTGCACATTATAATCTTCCTTCAGTTACTGTGGTACACAGGGATTCCTTGACATCTAGTACATGTACTATGAAAAAATGTGCATCTAATATTGAAGAAATAAACTGATTAGTTCTGTCCTGCATATACACAACTACCCTAAAGATCTCTGGGAAATGTATTATGTAAGGCAAATTTTGATGCTAAATGCTTGTCTGTGTATTTAAAGAGTTAAGAATGGCCTTAGAATGAATGACTGGAGCCATTATAATAGTACTCAGCAGCTAAAAATGTAGCTGATTTTTATTTTGTAGTCAAAAACTCTGAAACTTTTCAGTTTGAATGTGGTATTTGACTGCTGCAAGTCTTACTCTTCAGAACACTGGTTTGAGTCATATCTTTTTTAGACAAGTTAAAACATATCACATATTGGAATCCACATATTTAAGCATATTGCTGCCATCATATGGTTATATACTTATTTGTCAGTATGGTATAATGAAATCAGTTCCCCATTTTAAAAGAAACATTGTTATGTAAGGAAGTAAAAAGTTCCACAGTGAAGTAGTAATTAGTGTAATAAAGTTTCTAATCCTTTTTCATGTTTAGGCTGTAACAGCTCTGCCTGTCTTTGAATAAGAAATACACTGTCTCCTGGAGCTAAATGAGTAAGATGATGTTCTGTGTGATCCATACAAGACGACATAAAGATAATGTACTTAAATATTAGTCAGAAAAAATACCGTGGGAGAGAAGTTAGTCGGAGTTTTGCCTGAGTAAGAAATGAATAAAAATTAGGAAAAGCTGTCAGAACGTATCCCAGGTGGTTACAAAAGTAGTCATGTCAGTGTATTATCGTATGTTAAATCAAATTCTGTCTTACTCCTTTTGTCTCTGATCATCTACTTCTTGGAGCTTCTTGCACAAACATCATCAACTGATATGTTGTCTGCCCTTGACTGATTTTTAAAAATGACTTAAATTGTCTTTTCTATCTCAGGACAATATTTGTGCTAGCAGGCACAAGCCAGGTTGAAGCAAACACTCTTCATTCTTATTTGTCCCATTTGGATTCTAATCATAGCCAGTCTGACAAATACACAGCAACAATGTGACTAGTAAGAAAAAAAATGAAAGGATGGTGCAGGAAAGGAAGAATACACCCATGCAAATATATTCATTTAAAATTTTGCTTGGGTAAACTGTGCTAAAGTCAATGCAATGTCATTAAACATTTTTGGAAATAGTAACTGTCAGCATGATGACAATTGTTAGTATATGAAGGCAAAATAGCTTTTATTCTTTTAACTCCCAGTTGTATAAAATCTCACATGATCAGACCTGTTCAATTTACCTCGGATCATCCAGCCTTCATTTATACAACATATCTACTTTGAAATGATTCTGCAGGAAGTGACAAATCTGTGCTTACATAATTGTACAAGGTTAACTTAGGGTTAAAATAGCTAATTCAGAATGTTGTAGGCAATATGGCTAAGACAGCCAAGCCACCATCAAATGGATTCTGAACCTATAATCATAACAGAGCAAAACAACAGAAGAAAAAAAAGATAGAATGGATAACTAGATATTCTGATCAATTAGTGAAATGAACTTTAGTGAGTTAAAAAAGATTTATATATTCCTCAGCTAAAAGCCAAGGACATATAATTTCCAGGTAAGCTTCATTATACTGGTCAAAAGCTTCAGAGCAGATCAACAAAACAGTGTATTCGATAGAGATTTTAATCCAAAGTAAAACAGCCAGACTGCACTAGACAACAGAGATAAATCTAGTTCTCATGTATATTGGAAACAGATGTTGAAGGGTGGAACAGTTTTATAAACATGAGTTTGGAATTACTACATTGCTCACAAGTGATGAAATAACAAGTGCAGGTTCTCATAACTATTCAGAGTTTTATTGATCCAAAGGAAGAAATGACAGAATTAAAAAAAATCTCCACCATGGTGTTCTCTCCCTATAGAAGGATCTCTTTCACCTTTTTTTTTTTTTTTTTTAATCCATGGGGTTACAATATGAAACCATTTTTGCCCCTTCTGTTTCCTGAGGATACTCATGTAATGGCACAGGCCAGAGGTCTTCCATTTCTTACATAAAGAAGTCTTCTATCTTTAACATTTGTCTTTAATAAGACTTACAGAAAAGCAGAAGAGGAAAAGTCTAAAATCTCTGCCTATCCTTGCCATATGTTATACAAATAAACTGAAGTCCCAAATCTCCCCCTAAAATCCATTTCTGTGACTGCCAGCTGCATGCTCCTTCTAGCATACAGTGGAGGTCAACGGAAGAGGAGAACAAGTCATTCCAAAGCTGAAGCTGCAAACAGAGGATACTCTGGGACTAGCCTTTTCTCTTACAAGTCAAGAAAGATATAGTTAGAGTATTTCCACTGGGACAACCTTTTGTGACTTGGCACAAAAAGACAGGGTGTTAAATCGGGCCCCAAGAACGCAGGCACTCAGGACTCTCTACCATTAACTTAGAGCCTAAGCCCATGATTCCTATTAGAATCATCACACAGCAAGTGACGTAGGGGCACAAGTTGGTGTTAACAACAGAAGCTCCCCTTTTGGTGTTCAGTGTTTTGCAGGATTTTGGGTTGGTCTCTGTTTCGTTCATTTTCAAATACTCTGGTCAAGAGGCAGGAAAGCAAGGATCCCAACATCCTATTTCCCAATCAAAGGCAGTGTTTCAAGCACAGGCAATACAGCATTTTCAGTAGCTTCAGAGATCAGGGAGCAGCTGGAATCCAATATGATGGCAGATTTGCAAACATAGTGAGAAACAGTGAAACAATCAAGGATTTTGTGGATTTACAATATAGCTGCTATGCCCAACCATGTCATCAGTTTCATCCCAGCTGTGCTGGATGAATCAGCAATATTTCATCCTGCAGTTTTCCCAGACTTTTGGCAAGGCACTACTGCATTGACTGTTAGAGGAGTGATAAAATTATGATAACATCCTAGAAACAATACCTGGATCTTATTACTCCCACTCACCCAACATACTCAAGTACACATTTGACAGTGAAGATGACAATGCAAATCTTCAGTACTGTCCTCCATCATAGTGCCTTAAGGGGAAGGAAAAGAATTTCATACAAGACATTCAGGGAAAAGCAAATTAGGAGAGAAAACATTTCAAATGTAGCGTTCAAAGCTACTGTGAATGTGAAAGTCAGTGAAATTTGGGAAAAAAAGTCTAGCAGCATCACCATAGACATACAATCATGATCCATTCTCAGATTGCTAGAAGTAGTTCCATTTCCAACCCATACCAATGCAAATAAAGTGATTGAGAAGGATCAAGGAGCTCTGAGGTAAGTAGATCTTTGGGAATTTTCTTTATCACAGGCTCTGCTCTGATTTTAATGAAAAACAGATTGCAAATAATAGGTTGATACATTATCAAATCACTCAGCATCAAGTGGCCATTGTTCTTTGTTACAAAACCAGTCATTACATGTATCTCACACATGTAAAATTGAGTTGAAAGATCATGTAGTTTTGCAAAATCATAAAATACTCAAACTAAGGGGCTGTAAGAATTTCAGGTCATCTTTTGTATAGCCATTGATAACATGACAATAAAGACCATATTGTTGGGTTTGGATTTTTTTTTATTTTTGCCATGGGAATCCCTGTCTCATCGAGACAAATGTGGACAGTCTTCTTTTAATGAATAGGCATGGCACAACTATAACAGGGAACTTTTTTCTGTATGAGATTGCATGCCCTGTTTCAAACTGTTGAATTCATGATGTGAAATCTGAAATGTACATTTCTCTCAAGCTTTTAGTTTAATATTCATGTCTGCTGTTCTTTAATACTTCACAGATTTTCATGGTATTATTTTCACAAGGAAATCTCAGGCAACACAGTATTGTACATAAAGAATAGAAGCACAAAGATACCAAGGTTTTCAATGATTATGTGGGTCAGTGAGGAGTAATTTTCAGAACATAATTACCTGCTGCTTAATGTGCTGAAAATCTGAAGGCACACGGCACTGAAAGTGGACAGCAGGATGAACATGAGCCAGCAATGTGCCCTCTTGGCCAAGTTCCATGCAAATGTAAGGAAGAACCTTTTCACCGTGAGGGTGATGGAGCACTGGGGCAGGCTGCCCAGAGAGGTTATGGAGTCTCCTTCTTTGGAGACATGCAAAACCAATCTGGACACGTTCCTGTGTAGTTTAATCTAGATGATCCTGCTTGGGCAGGGGGGTTAGACTAGATGAACTTTCAAGGTCCCTTCCAACTCCTAACATTGTGATTCTGTGATGGGTCTCATGCATGTCAAATATGGTTCTGATCTTTAGACACTCCTGTAAGTCAGGTCTAAGGCAGACACCCAGAAAGAAGAGAATGTGATTACTGACCATCTGAGAAAAGAGAAATTTCAGTCAGCTGTCTGTTACTATGTGGGAATTAGTACAGTCTAGAAGACTGTACTAATCACCCACATCTGTATCTGATAGCCATGAAGATGTTCTTTCTCTTATACACTGCTCTCTGCCTTATGATTCCCTTCGCCTTGCACTACTGCTATAGCTAAAGTTTCCTTTGTTATACTGAAAAAAAATGAACATGGGTATTAATAACTCTTCAGCTATGTAATTAAAGATGATATTATGATTATGTATTTGGTGGCTAGATTCAGGTTGCATAAATAATTCTAGTTTGGGCTTTTCATAAATGTTAACATTTGACTTTATGACGATAATGCATAATTTTCATGAAATGTTTCTTCTTAATGCTTTAAGAAATGAACTGGAAAAAAGGTACTGTGTTCTGGCAGTGTGTGAAATGTCAGCAGTATTGGAATCTAAATCCACTGTACTGCTTTGTCCTACATAAACTCAAAGAGTAATTGATTGCAGGATGACTAACGATTGTCTAGGTGAACCAGAACAACCAAAATAATATGTGTTTCTAGCAAAGTAACAGCATAATGCCTGGCAATTCCTGGTTCCACTAAGGACTGCATTCTGCAGTTTCCTCTCGGCCTTCCCCTGGGATTAATTTTATCCCAGACTTAGTTTCCTTTCAGTAGGACTACTGAAAGACCCATCTGATACTCAGTGGACAGTTCTAGTTTTTCCTTCTCCTCTCTCTCTTGCTTGACTGGGAATGTCTATGGGCCAGCCTTCCTGCTTAGCACTTAAGTTCTAGCTACAGGGAGCACCAAGTTGATAAGAATGACTGCTTCTCAATTTTTTCTCCTGTCCCCAGACTTCACCAGTACCTCCCAGTGTCTCTTTCCTTCCTGTCAAAGACCAGTTAAATTCTAGCTCCTTCTCCAAGCTCTCACAACTCTCACATGTATTCATGCATCCTCCTTCCCTCTCCATTGCTAAAAGGACAAAATATTTCAGAGCATGTCTCTTCAGATACATGAACTTGACCTGTATGATTAGCACAAAGTAATCTTGGCAAATTTGGTCACTGGCTTTCTTCCCAGTACACCTGTTTCTCACAAGATCTTTAAATCAATAATCTTAGGGTTTGGCATTGGTGTTTTGGGTGTTGGTTTTTGTTTTCTTTACTATGTATTTTGATCAACTGCTTTCTTGTTTTCATAGAATCACAGAATGATTTTGGTTGGAAGGTTTTACTACAGTTCAGCACTATTTTGATTTATGTGTTTTCAGGCAAGTTCAGAACACTTACTATGTTTTGAAGTGGATTATGTACTGAATAAAAATGCGTTTTCGATTTGATATTGTCAAAGTTTGATTTCTGCCTCATGCTGTAAGTTTGAGCAAGTCTGGTTCTATCAGTCTGTCCAGTCTCCAACTTGCATCACCTTACTGCAAAATGAGTAAGGTGATGAAGTTAACATGCTATTATTCAGGCATCCTGAATAATAGCATGTTAGGTTAGAGTCAATGGAGTGTCTTGTTACTACATTTCTACAGAACTACAAAGAAATCCCCCACACAAAAACTGGTGTTTAGTTAGGTATTGTGAGTGCCTGATGTTTTTAATTTTTAGAGATTAGTAAGTCCTGCCGCCCTGTGGTAAATAATCTTTCTTCATCAGAAAATGGTAAGGATTCCTAGCTTTTCAGCATAGATACTTCTTAGTTATGGCTTAATTTGGGAATTAAAGCAACAACAACAAAAAAAGTCTGACTCCGTGTTTGGGAGCATTAACCATCACATTCAGACACGACTGAACTGAGTATCTCTCCTTACATGATTTTTTAATTATTTTTTTTAAGTGAACGTAGTGTAATTAATGTTGTTAAATGTCTACATTTCAGTGGGTCTGCTTTACGAACCCCATCTCTTTCCAACAGCAGAAGTCTACAAACAGCAGGTCCTCAGCAGCAGGAAAGCCTTCTGGAGAAAGTTGAGGGGCAGAGAACAGAGAGCAGTGTCAAAGGTACTCAACCCTTTCCTCTCCTCCAGGGAACCAGCCAACTCATCCTCGAAATTGCACACACAGTGACAAAGTGTACTGATTCACTGTACATCCTGGGCAGTCTTGGTCAGAGCAGGTTCTGTGGGACCCCACCCTTTCTTTATTCATGGTAACATTTCATTTTCTTTTGACTGCCTTTCCACATTAAGCAGATGTTTTCATTAAGCTCTCCAAGGTGACATGCAGGTCATTTTCTTGGGTGGTTACTGTTAATTCAAAATCCAACAATGTGTATTAGTAATATCCTTCCAACACACCTTATTTTGAATTTTCCATCATGAACTTCCTCTTCCATTGTGCTGCCTAATTGCCTCAGTTTGTCTTAACTTAAATAGCTGCTCAGTTAAATAAATGTTACTTGTTAAAAAAATAGTTCCATGGCAGGTCTTGCCACCATGCTGATTAAGCCTTTTTCCAGAACATTAGTTAATAGAGGGAAGGTCTGTTGTTCTTACAGTGTTCTGCTGCTAACCGCTGCCATATTGAAAACTGACCATTTCATTCTGTTCTCTTTTTTCTTAGCCATTTTGTGATCAAAATACAACTATACCTCCCACCTTACAACTTCTTAGCTTCCTTACTAGCCTCTTGTGTGGTATACTGTCAAAAGCACTTTAAAAATCCAAGTTATGTCAGCAAAGCAACTCTTGTTCCTCATCCAGCTGAACTCTCTTAAATACTCTCTGAAAACACCCAGAATTTACTAATCTAATTCAGAAAAAAAAGAGACAGGAATGCTAGTAAATTGTGTCTGATTTATTTGTGTTTTGTAGCTGGCAATAACTGTACTGATGGTATTTCTGGCCTGAAGCCATTTATGCTCATGTCCGAAAAATTAGTAGCATTTATTGCTGCTCTGGGATTCGACTGAACCCTAAACAGTTTCCGGTACCAAAGAGAGACAGAACGCTCTCATTGCGCACCTGATCTGTCTGGGAACTGTGTGTTCAGAAGTTCTGGGCAGTAGTAGCCATGGAGGTGCTGGGCTGGAGGTCAAAGAAACTGGATGAGGTCAAAGTCCTGTGTGAAGTGAGTCCCGTCACATCCCACAGTGTCTGCCTTCCTGCTGCCAGAAAGCTTTAATTGATTCCACGGAAATCCTCTCACAGCTGACCCAACCTCTTTGCTGCCAGTTTTATATGTCTAGGGGACAGGAAATATTTTTGGCAGGGAGAAGACAGAGAAAATGCTGAAGGTAGTAGAGAGAAGAGAGAAAACACAATCTCAACAGGCTGAAATTATTTTATTGGAGTTTGTAAATTGACTGGGCAAGAGGGGATGTAATGTGATTCTGCAGAAGGTAAGATGATAAAGATGATGGTGTGGACTTTATTGCTAAGAGACACGGCAATCTTTATGAAGAATACCTCTTATCATCTACAGGATTAAGTTACATTTAGCCTTTCAGCTTCCAGGATTGAATTAACATTGCACATCTCACCTCAAGGATTTGGCCTGGACTACCAGCATCACATCTAAGTGATCTGAAGAACAGTCATAGTTCTTTATTTTTAAATTTCATTGTCACTCATCAATATGCACATTTCCTCAGTAAGCTTTCCTAGCTACACCAAATACATATATTCTAAGCAAAACTCTAAAGGGAATAATTTAATGGAATGGAAATAATTACCAGCAGGAGATGTTATGCTTCCTGCCAGTTCACAAGAACCTTCTTTTTTTTCCTAAAATACTAATGTTCTATTGGTGCTTAATGGAATCTAAAGTTCAAAAGAAATACCTAGAATCTATCTTTTATCTTGGCAGGGAAGAAAAACAGTACTGCCATATTCCCAGACTTCAATCTATAAATGTTTTAAATTGAATTGTATGATCCAAACGCTGATAAAAATTGTAAGGTAAAAATTGGCCAGACTGGGAAACTCTTTTCATATTCCTGTAGTTTTGGTGATATCAGGAAACACCTGCTCTCACATTTCATGAGTTTGCAGATAGTTTTAAGTAAGTTTCCCTGCAGATGGAAAATTGTGCTTTATATATTGTAAATTTGGATGATACTACAGTCAAGTTTCATCTCTTTTGCTTCATCTATCACAACACTGAATGTTTCATGGAAGCAGTTTAACATGCGTGGGTTAAAGCCCAGTCTATCTTATGCTAAGGGGAGTTGCACCATCAATTTCTTTTGAAACAGAATTTCTTAGGGGATCAGACTTTGAGTGATTCTTCTGTGGTGATGTCAAGCAAGAGCAATGCCACTGGAGTTCTTAACACAATGCCAAAGCAAAGTAAGTGAATACCACTGCAAAGCACAGCTGTTGACTCAGTGGCATTACTTTTTTTGACTAAGGCATCTGTAGATTTTCCAATAAGAAACAGGATAAATTAGCATTTGTTGAAATATTTGTTTATTACACATTGCTGGCACGGAAACTGAAGAGCCACTAGTTTTTACAGCTAGGCAGTTTAAAACCAGTTTGGGAACATCTAAGTCATGCTGCAAGCAATGGATCATCAGATGCCCTTTATCTCTTTTATTCTTGTTTTACTTATTTCATACAATGCATGGCCCACGGATGGCACCTGAAAGTACAGTATCTGTTCCAAAAGAAATTTCAGGCTCTTTTTTCCCCCTTCATATTCCAAAAGAAAAAAACAAATGTACTTTTTGTGTGTCATGGCCTTATGTAGGACACCACCCACAACCTCACCCTTTTTTCCCCTTCCATGGATAATCTTTTCACAGGGTGGAGAGGGGATGGGATGGGAAAAAAAGAGTTGCTTTCATGTTTTCTAGCAATGATTTTGTCTACAACTATTTCCTTCTTGACTTCTTACTCACTGTTTATTAAATTTCCCTGTACTTTAACAATAGTATTGTTGCCACAGCTGCACTGATTATATTTCCCTAACTTCTCTCATTTTGGGGCTTGGAATCAGTGTGGTTTGTTTTCATACATGGTAACTTGGAACAGCATATAATAACATTACAGAAAGCCTTGATAGTATAATCATAATGTGTGCACACACTACTTTCTCTGCTTTTTTGTCTCCATGATCAAATACTCAATTTGTTGTTGGTTTTGGGTTTTTTTCTAAATGCTCCGTCTACAACAAAAAGTCAAGTGCTGGTTCCAGATAGGAACATTGTAAAATGTAGATCGTTAATACGCATATTAATAAAGGGCCAGTGAATGTTTTAAGTATTTCATTGCACAGCCATGTCTCTCCTTATGTTTTGGTTTCTTTAAACTGCTGTATCCATTCTCCTCTTTAAAATAAAATGGAAATGCCAAGAAAACTCTTGAATATGTGGAACATCTTTTGATTGCTTTTATTTTAGGTTATCCAATAACTTGTGCCCTTCTCAGCCAATACTGAAAATGAAGGTTTGGTTCTTATTTATGCTAAAACCTCTATGAGCACTTTTGCAAGCCAAAAAATATCCTGACGGTACAGGGTTCCTCCCCACACTGCAGAAGTCTTCACCCTTTGAACTTCAGTGCAAGCTCTCCTTTCCTGGAACACCACTCCATGTTCTTGGTGTCCTTAAATAGGAAAGATGCATGACAATTATGTCCAATTAAAAACTTATTCGTTTGCTGGATTGTCACTTGGATGAATATAGGTGTATGTAGTGAACAGCTACTGCAACCAGCAGTTCTTCAGCACATAAAATATGGGTTATGGGACATTCATTTAGACATATTAGGTAATGAATTAGGACTGTCTCACAATTAGATTGCATCAGATACCTGTACAAGTCCTGACATACTTCTGTATACTTTCCATTGTTTCCAGGACTGATTAGTGCTGACAAAAGATGTTTCTCTGACAATCAGGGACACAAAACTTCTCTTAACCTGCAAAACCCAGACAGGATGAAATGTGGAAGTCAGGACATCACCCTCCTGTCCTGCTTTGCTGTACTCGCTGAGAGTTTTAAAGTGTCAGTGCAGAGGATGAGTGATAGTGCACATGTTCTGCTTTGCCCAGCTGCTGGGAGAAGCACCCTGCAACAAAAATCCTCTGCAAGCTGGGAAGTCCCCTGTTAACTACAAGAGACAGAAGAAAGTGTCTTCCAGTGTGGTTTCCCTCCATTCAAAAGTTCTCTTTACAAATATCTGCATGCTAATGTCACATAGGAAAGTAAAAGATATTGGACCCTAATGGTATTCCATTGTTACCACTGCATCAAGCATTCTCAAACAAATAGCTTCAAAGCAAAGCAGACTGTGAGATTTGGGTTTTTTCTTAATTATTCCATTAATTATTCCACTCCTCATGTTCTACATAATCCACCCCAATTACAATATTTTTCTACCATGTGGAATATAAATAAGATAGTTATTAAACCCAGAGTCGATGAACAGCCTTAGCTGTTTGCTTGGCACTGTTCGCTTTTATAGATGTTCCCTATATGACGACTTCTAATGAATTAGAATTGCAGCATTCACAGTTTCTTTGTCTGGTATCACTGCATGTATTTAACTGATAAGGAGCAGGAGGCAGCATGCTCAGATTCCTAATACATTAAAGAAGAAAGTGATTTTAAAATCCAGAAGGCGAGGTTTTTTGCAGCTCCCTAGTAATTGCTTTTTGGCAAATTATGTTTGAAAGTAGAGCCAAAACCCCGTTAAAACCAAGCCTGGGAACCAGATTATGTGTTTCAAGGTTAATCAATGCTCTCATCATCAAATGCTCTCATACATTGTCTAGCAGATGCAGAAAAAACTTGACACAATTAAAAAGCAGGATTGTCTGCACAGGCCGCGATAGATTTTTCTCTTAAATAAGGAGTTTGTTAAAAAAGAAAAAAATGCCCAAAGTGTCTGATGTTGAAAGAAAGCGTTTGCACCAAACAAATTAGAGAGGTCATCAGTCAAGACTGTTTAATACTAGTCAAAATAGCACCCTTGCAATAAACTGGCAAATTGAACTACAGCTTAAGATATCTCTTGTTGCAAGCATGCAAGTTATATATGCCTAAGGGAGTCTGTTGTAACTTGCATATACTTAAATCTGTTTCAGATGGCATTTTCACTTCTTTTTTTTTTTTTTTGTGAATAGAGTTTTCTATTTCTTTTTTTCTATCTCCTTTCATGGGTTAGCTATCTTCTTACATTGCTGAATATGTGTGTGTAAGCTAACAGATACATGTCTGAAAGGAAAGCCACGCTGGGGACTGCAAGCTAGAGGCCAAATTATAAAACTCTTGCAAAAGTGGTACAATTTTAAGGTATATCTTTGACAAAATTGCACCATTTTGATGAAGTCAAAAGTTTTCTTTTAATATGGCATCAAAATTTACAAATGTCTTTTAAATGTACAACTATTTTTACTCCAGTGGAAAAAAGTCTGAGTGCCACATGTATGTTATGCCACTGCCTCACTATCCTGACAGAGAAGAATTTCTTCCTTATATCTAGTCTAAATCTACCCTCCTCTAGTTTATAGCTATCACCTCTTGTCCTATTGTTAATAGCCTTGTAAAAAGTTCCTCCCCAGCTTTCACTTAGCCACTATAAGGTCTTCCCAGAGCCTTCTCTTCTCCAGGCTGAACAAGACCAACTCTTGCAGCCTGCCCTCATAGGAGAGGTGCTCAGCCCTCTGATCATCTTCATAACCCTCCCCTGGACCCACTCCAACAGCTCCATGCCTTTCTTATGTTGGCCAGAGCTGGACACAGTACTCCAGATGGGGGTCCCCCCAAGAGCAGAGCAGAGCACATTTACCTCCCTTAACCTGTCAACCATGCTTTTTTTAATACAGCTCAGGATCCGGTTGGCCTTTTGGTCTGCAAACACACATTACTGGTTCATGTTGAGTTTCTCATCAACAGACACCCCAAATCTTTCTCCTCAGGGCTGCTCTCAAACCATTCTCCACCCAGCTTGTAGTTGTGCTTGGGATTGCTCCAACTCAGCTGCAGGATCTCGCACTTGGCTTTGTTGAACTTCATGATGTTGGCATGCTCCCTCCTTTCAAGACTGTCCAGGTCTCTCTGGATGGCATCCCTTCCCTCTAGCATATCAACCTCACCACTACAAATCTCAGTGCAAGCAACCAGCCAATTCCTTATCCAGTGAATAGCTCATCCATCAAACCAATATTTATCCAATTTATTGACCAGGATGTTGTGCAGGACAGAGTCAAACATTTTGCAGAGGTCCAGATGGATGACATCAGCTGCTCTTCTTTTATCCACTGATGTAACTCCATCGGCCTAAAAGAAATATTCCCCATATTTATCTCTTTTGATAATTGAGTGTATTAAAATAGTTACCACATGATAACAGGATTGACAGAATGAAAATACCTACTACACAGATAGAAAGGAATGCCTTTTAAAATGCGTATTAGTGCTGAGTCAGTCTAATCTATGGCACAATATGGCTTTTATGCTCATATAAATTACTTGGCTATGGAAATATCCTCCCCCTCACATTACAAATGTCTATCAACAAGAAAAAAGGTTACCTAATATGTCATTTGCAGATCAAGTCAAGACGTTCCAAGTATATTGTTTTTTTCCACTGAAAATGAATTCTGAGTTACTAGATCGTTATCTCTTGCTAGATTATTTTGGCATCTTATCCAATATTAAATGTACATTTTGTTTTCTCCAGAAGATACATTAATTAATTTAAAATATCTTTTATTTATAGCTATAAAAATTGCATGAGTTTGGCTTTGCAAAACAGTGAACTAGCGCTTTACATCTTCTAGTGCTTTACCTCTGTCACTGAAGATAACCTTAGGAAAGACAGTTGTGCAGTCTAGATTGCTGAAATTACTGTATATTATATTTAACTCAAAAGAAGAAATCTACTGCTTATTTAAAATAGACCTAACATACTTCTGTCAGATTATTTTGAAGCACAGAGGGATTTTTTAAAAATGTAATGACAAAACAATGCTATTTTCATTAAAAATTGGTTTAGATTTCACATGGCTTTGAAATGTGGGAATTGTCAGGAAAAATTTTAGCCTTAAGAAATAGTCACAATGACTAGTGTGCCTTTTTCTTTGCAAAATATGGTGAGCAGGTGAAGTTCCCACTCCTAGCAAAGAGGAATTATAATGAAACATCCATCTATGAGAGGGGATAATTGTATTTTGGAGAAGTTTGTGGAGAGGAAACAAAGATCTGAACTGACTTCATTATATGCTTTTCTAAGGATACTATAGCTACTGCTGGCAGCCTATGGGAAGATTGACAGTCACCTTAATCAACGTTCCTCTGTATTTCACTATTGAGGTGCCCGGGCTTCGTCAGAATGTTATGACTCCTTTGCTCCATTGTTACCATTTACCTGTGCCAGATTTTCTTCTATCAAACTATCTGTCTTCTATTTAACACTGAAGTAAGACAAAAGCCAGGTATGAGTCTCCTCACTAGAAATCTATCTTATTAATCTCCAGCTTGTTTGAACAGGAATCTGCTTTCCAATAATGTTACCACTGGGCCTGGTTTTTTCATGTCACTTATCTCGCCTGTAGCAAAGAATATACTAGAATTTAGACATACCACAGAGGTAGGTCTCTGAGAGCATATGGCAATACACTAAGTCACAAAATAAGCTTGAGTGATTACTTTACAGCATGCTTCTTTTTAGAGAAAAACATTGTACATCTGTGCCATCATTACCAAGCTAAGGGCAGTAGAGTCTGCTGGTATTTGCTGCTATATTTTTTCCTCCTTTCTAAAAAAAAATGTGGTTAAAAGTTCCACCTTTCTCCCATCTTTCCTTCTGTGATGATAAAAGAGCACTGGAAGATCTATGGTAGTCAGGCAGGGTAGTCATTATGTTTTCATATGCCTTCAATAAGAAAAGCTCTTTTTCTGTAAAAAGATAGTGACAATTTGAGATGTTAAGAAAACTTAAATATTTTGTAGTACTGAAAGTCTCCTCAGAAATATGCCTCGTAGGATCTAAAAACATATGGAGAGAGGGCAAGGGCATTATGCAGCCCAAACACTGCCAGACTATCTGCTGCCTTACAGAGGCCTAGCACCCTATCAATAAGTAATGGCTTTGCGTTCTTCTGAAGTCAGTTCCCTTTACATATAGACATAAATGTAAAGTAAATGGGCTTAACTTTTTTTTTCCTCCTATCTGGTTAAGTATACGTTAAGAAGAATCATTCTCTCTGAGATTTCATGGCACCTACCCCAAATGGGTCTCAGAAGTCATTGAGAGGCCAGAACTCTTCCATATGCATATCCTTTCTACTGGTAGAGGTCTCCCCATGGCCACATCAGGCAGATGCAAGATGAAAGAAGACACAAGACTGTATCTCCTCACTAATTATTTGTGTTCTATTCTTACTGGCTACCTCAGTGAAAGGATGACTTATAGAGGAGCCATGAACACTGGCCGCCTCCAGGTCATGGCTGTTTTCCAGCCACATGGCTACCACACAGACAGCCCAAGTCAGCTGGTAAATTAATGTGTTTGGACATGGGATATAAAGAGCTGTCCCATATGCTTTAGAAGATTTGCTTTGAGCATAGCTAGGCTGTGATTTCAGGTGGGAAATATCAACCAGGTGATTTTAGTTTGAGTAAGGAGATTTTTCTTAAGAAATGCAAGCAATGCAGTGCAGTGATTTCAGGGGGATTTATTTTTAACTCCAGATCTAGTTCAGATATGTTTATAATAGTGATTGAGTAGGATGATATCTGGGTAAGAGACTCATCTTTATTTCCACATCTCCTGGCATGGATCGGATTTACAGGAGTTCTTGTTCCATCACTGTCAACACTGGACTCATCTTCAAGTATATTAGTCCTTGTTTTCCTTTTAGGATGATCACGGAATATACTACTCGCTATATCTCAGCTGTGTGGGAGGAAGAGTGAAATCAGAACAATAAACACTGAAAGAGTATAGTAGCTGAGATATAATGCTAGGATGGAATGAGGAGAATATGTTAAATGCAAGAGTTCACAGTAGAGTGGGAAGGTCTGTAGAATCACAAGAAAAGATATAAAATAAACAAGTTCAGAATATTCAAAAGCAAACTATATTTTAATAGTTAGTCTAAGTAAAACAAGCTCAAATGGGGAAACCCCCCAACACCAAAACCAAACACAACCCCTCAAAAAAAGAGCAAGGAGCAATAACACAGTGAGAGTAGGGTATTTATAGCTGTCATACCTTTGTTTCCATCTAATATTTAAGAAATAGTTCTAGTTTCTAACCTGAAACAATTTCCTCCTTTGCTTGGAGGGAGTGGGTGATGTATGGCAGCTCATCACCTAAGATCCAAGCACTTTCTGAGAAGAATCAAAGACAATAGTCTTAAAGTGTCTTTAAAAACTTAGGTACAAATTTTAATTTTCCATCACATTTTAAGTGAGATAAATCTAAATTCTTTATAAGACTTAACCTGTTTTTTGGCTGTNTAATCAAAGCTCTCTGATGGCTCTTTCTGTGAGATACTCCATGAACACAGAGTTCTTTTCCTAAACAGTTCCCAAACACTGGATACTTGGACTAACCTCGAGTAACAAGAAATAAACCCACCACTTAGAACACTGATAAAGTTCAGGGTAGGA
>VXBZ01000795.1:952035-989690 GCA_013399135.1 Heliornis fulica
CAGGGTAGGAACGCTGGTATAGAATATTTATCATATTTTACCTCTAAACCTGCACACAAATCCATGGTTAAATACTTTTAAATGAGATAAACATCCATAAAATAAGACCTTTTTTTCTGTTGAAAAACAGAAGTGTTTTTCAAATGGATTTAGGAACCATCCAATACTGAAACATCTAGCATGCTTGTATCTTGTTGACAAGCCTTCTTTCCTGATTGGTGTACACCAAAAAAAGGCTTTCATATTACTCGGAGCATCTTAAACAAGAGGGACATCAGAAAATAAGAGTAGATTTGTTCACATTAGGGCAGAATATTTAAACCACAATATCTCTGTGAGGAAATAGACTTCCTGTCTGCTGGTTTTTGTGTGTCTAATTAAGTACAGATTTTTTGGCTACTAAAATATTTTTCCAGAGCTAGCAAGAAATGAAACCTAAACAAGTCAAATAAAGCCATGAATGGATAAATACTGTGGTACTCTTTCATAGTAAGCCTGGAAACCTTCACATGCAGGTAAGCTCTTCTAATATGGCTGGTTTTCAGCTATGCTATTTCTAGCTGCCCCAGAGGAAAAAAAATCTCTAAGCAAATGTTGTTTTCAATTTCACATACTAAAGAAAATTATGGTAATTCATGTTTTGTAACTGACTCCATTTAAAGAGAAACGTCTATACAAAGCAGACAATCACGCAAGTATATCCCAAGCCACCTAGCAGCTAAAAGAGCCAGAAGGGATAGAAAGGGGCAGAGAGAATGATTAGAGATTGGTACCCATAGTACTGCAGATTGAGATTCCATCCCCACTTTGTGAATTCCTAGGCAGGGCTCCCTGACAGCAATTACACTCAAGCTTGCTCTCTTAATTGACTGACATCACGTGGTAGGCTGTATTGAACGACTACTACAAAGAGCTGTAATTACCTGGTAGATCCACACAAGTTCCTATGCACTTTTGACAGTGGGACTTTCACTGCACACCACATTTGATCCCTAAGTATGGAAGATCACACAACTCTGAACCGAACTTTCTGCATGTCTGTTCCTTCCTGGAGGTTTCCTTATGGCCCTCTAGGAACGTCTAATTTACAGATGAAGATGGAGGGTACATGCAGAGATGGGCAATGATAGGACAAGTGGCAGTGGGTCCAAGCTGGAGGATAGGAGGCTCCATCTGAATGTAAAAAAAAAACCACTTTTTCACAATGAGGGTGACAAATCACTGGAACAGGCTGCCCAGAGAAGTTGTGGAGTCTCCTTCTCTTGAGATATTCAAGACCAATCTGCATACATTCCTGTGTGACCCTGCTCAGGCAGGGGGGTTGAACTAGATGATCTTTCGAGGTGCCTTCCAACTCCTAATGTTCTGTCATTGTGCGATTCTGTGATTTTTAGTGGAGAGGAAATGGCAGTTCATGGAGATGTGGGAAGCAGCAGGGTTTCTGAGAGGGCATGTTATATACTAATATCTGACATAAATCAGGGGAAACAATTTACACACTTTTTAATGGTACTATAAAACTTGGGAACTTTGCTACCAATCCTAACCACCATCTACTGGCAACTTATCTATTCCATTTGTGTAGAAGTAGAGTACTCCCACAACACACAGAGACTGCCTTTTCTGTCTACCTTCATTCCCTTCAAAATATTTCAAATGCTTTCTGTGCTGTTTTCTTGCCCTCTCACCATGCAGCAAGGACACCCAAAGGTAAGAAAACCTCAGTGACTAGATCTCTAGAATCCAATTTCCACCATTCGCTGATGGGATTATTTCTTGTGGAGGGAAATGAAGCAGCAGACTGGCTCAGAAAATATCCGAACTGGCCAGTAGCTTTTACAGAATTCGCTAAGAACCCAAAGAAAAAAGCTGAAAATACTGGAAATGGCAGTAAAAGCCCAGTTTTGGTAGATTCTCACCAATGTTTCAAAAAGGAAGAGGCTTATCAATGAAATTGGACTTGGTTTTGCAGAGGGATGTGTGAAGTGAGACATACAGAACCTCAGACAAGAAACAACTCTTTAATCCAGATGATAGAATCACTATTTTGAGACTTTATGCAAACTAACAGGTCAGGAAGACATTTACTGCTTATGTTAAGAGGTCAAAGGATGTTGTCATTAAGAATGAAATGACAGTAAGGTCCTATTCTTGCTCATTAACTATCTTGCCATGTTCTGGGACATCCTTGCAGACCTTGCCATGGAAGCACAGGACTTTACCCTGTTGCCCAGTTTCACAAGGGTCAGTTACTGCTGTAGCTCCTTAATGAAATGTAGTACCAAGTAGCTGCTTCTTAACTCTTCCATTTCCAAATCATATTTCTTTAGAATACGTTTTGCTTTAGAATGAGGCAGTTTCTCGCTTTTGCAAGACTTTCACAAGTGGCTAGAGAACAAGTTCTTAGGTGAAAGTTTGCCTTGCTTGCTCTATTGACTGACTGAGAACTTAATCACATCTCTAGCTCTCAGTTTTCATGAATGGGAAAGCTGTAAATATCCTGAAATTTGGAATTTATCTGTTCTGCTTCCAGAGGTCATCAACAAGAGGGAAGTCATATCAGTTAAGGTCCTAATTTCATTTTCAGATAGGAGTAAATTGAGAAATTGGATATAAAAGCATGGGATTTTGAATATGTGTGGTTAGTGTAAGAGTGAAATAAGATGAAAGATTCATCTTATTAATCTTAATAAATGCAAAGAAAGCCACAAATAATGTTCTCATATTCTTTTCTTTTTTGAGTCACAGGCCCAAAAGGTATTTTTAATGCAGAGGAACTAAATCATTCTAGTCTAATGTATTATTCCATCATCTTGAAGTTACATATTACCGTGCACATTTACATGTTGAATCTTTCTACAATATCTCTATGGCTGATAGCCAGTGGAATTAATGAAATGTATGAAATGCCAGAGAAACTGTGTAGGTTTAATCTTTAAAGCAAATGTTATAAAGCAGGATGGTCCTCTGAGTTCAGTTTTCACTTAATCTACTGAGTCACTTGGTGACCTTGGACAAGCAACCTGACCTTCTGGCACTTTGGTGAGGCCAACTGCAAAACAGTATAAAACCAAACACGGAAGATTAATTGCTGCAAGAACAACTGAGTCATTTTGGTAGTATATTACCCTCTAAGCACCCCTCTACTCATCAGAAAAACCCTAGATAAGTTAATACACTAATATGTGTTTGCTTGTGTCTAAAGTGATCAAACTTGGAAGAATAGTTATTCTTTGAAGGTACTTGCCAAGCCTTACTGAGCTCTTTCCTCTTTCTGCACTGTTTCTCTTGTAGACTTCTCCATTGCCAGTTTGGGTTGTAGGCTCAATGAAAAAAAAATATGCATTTGCCACCAGGCCTTTCCATGATTCCAATTTTTCTAAGCCTTGGAATCAGAAAAATCTGTGTCAGAGGAGGTAATCACTAGGTTCTGAGCCTATTCTGAAAGCAAAACTTTGAGGTTTGAAGGGTCCCTCTGGTTTTACTTCTTTTATTTTGTTTTTTAACATCTGTGAGGTGAGCCCAAGGCCAGCCTGAGGATTTCATCAGGAAAATGGAAAGATGAAGAGAAGAGAGAAAGAATGGCCTCAGCCCTAAAATAGCAGTTTAAAGGGCGTTTTACTTGGAACTTGCTTTCAGCTGACATCAGTCAGGGTAAGAAAAAAATTTTAGTTCAAAAGTGTAGAACTAAAACAGAGTATTTAAGGCCGGATGTAACACTCAGATCTATTTGGTGTCCTGAAAAAAAAAAATTGTGTTCCACCTGGACCAGAAGTTTCATAGTTTTTTCAGCTTCAGAAACATTTAGTTTGTTTTGATGTCTTTGACCCTGCATAAGACAAAGACAGCACACAACTCAAGACACAGTCAGAAAAATAAAGGGAACTTCAGTGCAACAACAGCTTCTTCTAGTTATTTTATCCCTGGTGAGTTGGATATTTCAGGAAAATCCAATTTAGAACAGTAGGTTTTTAACCCACGTTTCTGTTAATCTGTGATATCCAAAGCCAACACCACTGGGGATTTTCTAGCAAAGCCAGGAACATGGAAGTGTTTTGGTATAACATATAGGAAAGACACCATTCCCTTTTTGTTCAAAAGCTATGGTTTCACCAATGGAACCTCCTTTGGCCATGGCTTGTAAACCAAAGCAGGTTTTTATGTGTCTTTTTGTTAAGCAAGAAAACATACCAAGCCTGGGAGCCACCTAGATATGGCTGTGCTCTTCAGTAGGAAATAGGTTTGTCTGAATCAATAGTTGCAATGATACATCTTGGGTCTATAATATGCTCAGAAAATTGGTGATTCTACCAGGTTACCCAGACAAAGTAATCTCCTTCTTCCATCAAACTGTCTGTTATGGATCCAGACTGTAGTGTGCAAAACTGACAGCAAGCAACTTGCAGATGAAATTTCACCTAAATTTCCAAAGTGAACACCCTTCCTCCAAATGCAGAAGTGGGTGGAGAGAACGTCAGGTATGTAATGGGAAGAATATAAGTAGGATTTTGGGCCAAGTGATGAGACCACTCAGTGAGCACTCATGAGGAACTGGAGGATTTTTTTACTTATTCATTCCAGTTGTTCTGTGTTTCTCATATGTTTTTTATGCAAGTAGAGATGTTTTTCAAGCCTAAATAACTCTCTACAGACTAACCCCAGCAGTAAAGGGATGCTGAAACAAGCATTCTCAAAACAATAGCAGACATATACCACAGTTCCTGTTTATAAAATTTAATGCTATCTCCAAGAGATTTACTTCTTTAATTAAGATGACTTGTGTTAAATAAGTGGTCCACTGGCAAGTAAATGGATTGATGATCTGCTAATCACTTTATCCAATACATATTTCTAACCACTATGCTACTTCAACTGTATTTTGTCTTGGTATTAACATTAAGTGGAAAAGAAAGGGAGAGGGAAAAGTAAAAACAAGTCTTTTCATCAGGCAGGTTTGTACATGCTTAGCCAGATCTTCTGTTCTGGTTTTAAGGCAGAAGAAAAAAAAATACTGAAACATAAAGCAGTGTGGATTGTATGGAAAATTTGACTCAGATCAAGTGCTGGCCAACACCGCAAAATGGACTGGAGACAAATCTGATAATTAGAAAAAGCAGTGAATAACAAAATATTTTTGACTCATGCCGTATCAGGCAGACTCCGAAAATTCTCAGCAGCAACAAAACAGGATTTCATTCCCCACAGCTTACTACATTTATATGCTAGAGAAATGCCACTGATTTCAGATGCATTATATTGGTCTAATGCTGGAGTCAGGATTTAATTCCAAGCTCACCTTATTCTTCCATGACAGTTCATTTTCACAGCTATTTACTCAAATTTCACAAACAACCAGGTAAACCAGGAGTGACCACACTTGCGTCAGTTTTGTCCAACTGACATAAACAAGATTAGAAACACTTCTGTTGTGTGAATCTGATTTACAGTGCCTGGGGTTAGGTTTTGTTTTCTTCTTAGACCAACTGGCTAAGTAAACACATATGCTGACCAGTCCACAGAAAGGGTGGGATAAACATCATGACCATCACAAAAGGGATACCATATAGGGGTAAGTGTTTCTGGTGCCTGTTTTTCATCTACTGCTGCCTCTGCCAAGCCAAGCAGGTAGCAGAGGCTGACAGGCACAGTGATACGGGCTGGAAAAGAGAAAAGATTTCCCAGAAAGCAATCAAATTTCAAGAGAAGAATCATGCCTGTGAAGGTGCTAGAGCACAATACAGGACAATGCCAGGTGAAAGAACTGATGGACTAGCTGGACCAAGCAGTAAAGCAGAGAGATGAGGAAAGCCTTCACAAGAAGCCAGAGCTGAGGAAAGATGAAGCAGGAGGAGGTATGAAAGGGAAAAACAGGCACCTGAACAAGAATCTGAAATGAGGTAAGAGGATGCACAACAACTTCTTGTCATAGCTGTTGTGCAGTGTGTTTAGCTCAGATGACAATAGTCATAGCTAATCTAGGTACCTTCATTTTTCTTACCTGGATGCTTTGGCTACAGATGATTAAGGCTGTCTTCATAAAGCAGTTTTTTCTGTTACACCATTTCTACACAAAGTAGAATTGCTGTTTCTGCCTAAAGAGGTTCTGAGAAGTTATCGGAAACATCCAGTGTGGTCTTTTGTGGCTCCATTTTTAACTCAGAGGCATATGAAAAAAGTCATGTGAGAAGTTTGTGCTGTCAATCTACCCAGATTATTTGTTTTTCATAGGATTTTCAACTAGATTTTCTTACTTTCCTGAATATTAATGAACAGCAAGCAGATGGTTCTTGTAACTATTGTGGCTGGAAGTTTCTTTGGTTACAACAGTGTGTAATGACCACCCTCCCAAAGGTCTTTGTTGGCTTATGCCTTCCTGTCTCTCTCCTTCTGGTAGTTCACATGTAGAGCAATAATCCATGATCCAGAGCAATAGGGAAGTGCATTGTGAGGGAAACATGTTGCCTCTGGTTTAGAAGGAAGCTTCCCACATGTAACTTGCAAGTAGGAAACACTGGGCTGAATGAAAAACTTTGCCTTTTCTAAGCTAAAGTGAGCCTTCCTTGTCTTTCTAATTGAACCATGTTTACAAGGCAAGGTTTTGGCAACAAGGGAGCTGAACAAGTGGTCTCTGTGGGAAGAGACCAGTGACTGTGCACCATAGCACACAGCTGAGAACATTAGCCAGGCTGGTGGCACCTCTGGGAAAAATATTTTTAAAGGCCAAAATTCACTCATGGCAGTGCAGAGAGTGAGGATAATAAGTGAACATACATACAATACAACCCTGTGAATATCAAGGTGTGGTGGTTTGACCCTGTCTGGAGGCCAGATGACTACCAAAGTCGCTCTATCACTCCTCTCTTAGCTGGACAGGGAAGAAAATACATCTTGAGAGTCAAGATAAGGACAGGGAGAGATCATTCTGCAACAAGTGTCACTGGCAAAACAGACTCAACACAGAAAAAAGGAAAGAAAACTCTCTAATTTATGACACTACACTACAGAAACACACAGAAACCAGAGTCAGATAATGAGAAGTACAAAACAGCTCTTAAAACACACACACCCCTCCCAACCCCCACCTCCCCTCCCTTCTTTGCAGACTTCAATCTAATCATGATGTTTCTCCTCCCCAGGATGGCACGGGAGAAAGGGGGGGCATAGGGAATGGAGGCTTCAGTCTTCAATCAGTTCCTCATAAGTTCTTCTCCTTCTTGTGGGTCGGTCATTTCTCACACTCTTTCCTTATACCAGCGTGTGGTCCCACTCACGGGAGACAGTCCTCCATGACTTTCTCCATGTGAGTCCTCTCCCACAGGGCCTTGGCTCTTCACCAACTGCCCCATCATGNAACCCCCACCTCCCCTCCCTTCTTTGCAGACTTCAATCTAATCATGATGTTTCTCCTCCCCAGGATGGCACGGGAGAAAGGGGGGGCATAGGGAATGGAGGCTTCAGTCTTCAATCAGTTCCTCATAAGTTCTTCTCCTTCTTGTGGGTCGGTCATTTCTCACACTCTTTCCTTATACCAGCGTGTGGTCCCACTCACGGGAGACAGTCCTCCATGACATTCTCCATGTGAGTCCTCTCCCACAGGGCCTTGGCTCTTCACCAACTGCCCCATCATGGGTCACTGCTAAAAACTCATAGAATGTCTCTCGGTCTCAGTCCCAGACTGATAGCCCCAGCCTGGTCCCACAGAGACCCCCCCAGCCCACCTATGTTTCTCTCTCTCTCTCTTTCTCTCTCCACAGGCTGCAGGTGCTGCCATGGACTTGCTCTAATGTAGGTCACGGTGTCTCCATATTCCTCCACCTGCATTGAGATGCCTCTCCACAGGCTGCAAGTGGGGTGTCTTTCTTCCATGGGCTGCAGAGGCACCCACTCCACCATGGGCTGCAGGGAATCTTCTCAGCGCCTCTTCAGTCAGTGCTTACTGACTCCCCCTGTCCAGTGAGGACAGGTCATGAGAGAGTGGCTAGGTAGGTATTTGGTATCCAGCCAAGGTCAACTGACCACAATGATACACATTTTTCTTTTGCCAGGCCTTCTTCACCTTATTTCCTTTAACTTCCTCCCTCTACTAGAATATTGAAGCCTAATAAGTAAAGGTAGGTACCTCGTGATGCCATCCACATCTACTCTGTTCTAAGAAGTTTAGGTGAACCAAATAGCCCAGTATGTAAAAGCTAATGGAAACTTGAAAGAAGAGGAACACAATCAAAAATAGAACATAAAGCAGAAAATGACAAACACCAAATAAAACTTTTCTCCCTTTGTGATTTGTGTGCTTCAGTTGTTTGATAGAAGGAAAAGCCTTGTTTCCAAATAAGTCATAACTAAACAACTACCTGCAAAGAGCTAAGTACTTATATTTGTTTATGCTCTTTTGCACAGCTAATTGAGCAGATGTACCAATGCTCTCACCTTTCAAACTATTGTGTGCTCTTTTTCCATCTGCATCATACATGGAAGAAGCAAATTAAATAGAGTTTTATTCCAGAATTAAAAATAAATAAAACAAGAAGGAAAAGTTCTATATGGAATTCAGTACCATGAAATCAGATCTTTTAGAAGCTTTACCTTTAGCTGCCAGTGCTGAAGTCTTTCTATGACCAGTCTTCTCCTGAAAGCATCAATAATACTGAGACAGTACCCACTGGAATAAAAATAATCACTCCATTTGGTTACTGTATTTCTCCATGGCAGTGAGGCTGTTTTCAGCAGCCTAGACCACTGCAAACATTTAGAGGTCGACTCTAGTATAAACACTGTGGCAGCTTCTTTTGTCCGACATCTTATGATTCTGATCCATGACTCAGGGTTTCAGTTCAGAGCATGATATGCCTACAGTCATGTTACTCTTTCTTCTACATGAACTAACCCAGACTAGGCATTTCTGTCATGTTAATTGGTGATTGAATGGTCACCTTTCAAAGAACAAAAATCAGTATTTTCCATCAGATGCCATAAAATAATATCAGAAAAATATTTTTATTCCTGTTTCCAATTATTCTTCATGCATGAAAATGTTGTAAGTTTGCTGGTGTGGGATGTCTGTTAATAAATCAGGTAATGATTACAGAATACCGAATCATAAATTGAGGGAATTAAAAATATTCAGACATCCATTTATGAAGACCATTCCCATTTTTCAGTGATACAATTATCTAGTAATTTCCTTAAATTGAAAAAAGCATACAGCTGAAAAACTGATTCCCAGATTATGCCTGTGGTTCCTTATTCCTAGAAGGATCACCTCAAATGTAATAAACATTTTCTGAAACTTTAAAATTCACAGTCCAGAAGCTGGTCTAATGCAGGCACATTCTAAAATAACATATTTTTCATGACAGTCTGTGTTATTAGAGAGTTCACTTAGAAATAGCAAACTAGCTTGAAGATGCTGCGTCAGGGAAAGAGACAGTGTTTCATAGACTCACAGAATGATTTGGGTTGGAAGGGATCTCAAAGAACATCTAGTTCCAATCCCCCACCATGGACAGGGAGACCCTCCGCTAGCCCAGGTTGCCCAAAGCCCCATCCAACCTGGCCTTTAACACTGCCAGGGAGGGGGCAGCCACAGCTTCTCTGGGCAGCCTGTGCCAGGGACTCGGCACCCTCATGGGGAAGAATTTCTTCCTAACACCTTATCTAAATCTATCCTTTTTCAGTTTAAACCCATTACCCCTTGCATATAAATACATTCTCTGATAAATGGTCCCTCTCCACCATTCTTGTAGGCCCCTCCAGGTACTGGAAGACTGCAAATAAAGTCTCCTGGGGCCACCTTTTCTCCAGGCTGAGCAAGCTCAACTCTCTCAGCCTGTCTTACAGTAGAGATATTCCAGCCTTCTGATCATCTTTTTGGCCCTCCTCTGGACTCACTCCAACAACTCAATATCTCTCCTGTACTGGGGACCCCAGAGCTGTACACAATACTCCAGGTGGGGTTGTGGCCTGTTGAACTTCATGAGGTTCCCTCAGGCCCAGCCTTCCAGTCTGTTAAGGCTGGATGGCATCCCTTCTCTCCAGCATGTTGACCACTCCACACAGCTTGGTGTCATAAACAGACTTGATGAGAGTGCACTCAATTCCACTGTCCATGCTGCTGACAAAATGTTAAACAGTGCCAATACTGACCCCAAGGAACATTTGTCACTGGTCTCCACTTCTTTTTTTATTAAAATATTTTTTGCAATTAAAACAATTTGAAAACTGTTTAGCAAACTGCTATTTTATTTAAATAAAAACAGTTAACTCCAAAAGTAGTTTGGAGTTTTTTCCTCATTTGTGCTTCTGCCCTTTTTTGAATATCTATTTACTTGCACTCTCTATAGTTTAATGGAGTCATTTATATATCACGCGTATTTTTCTTGAAGAATTAGTAGAACATATTAAAAACATGACTTTCATCTGTGAGTAAAATGCAATTTTTTACAAAAAATAGGGAAAATATGGATTTATAATTTTAATGTCTTCTGTTGATATCTTGCACTACACTGACTTCTTGATAAGCAGCTTTATAGACATCAGACATTGAGAAATATTATGAGTGTAATGAAATCATCAAAGCTGTTTGACTTTATTCTAATTTGTATCAGAAACTAAACATGTGATATTCTACATGAAACTCAACACCACCAAAGATAACTGGAAAAAAAGGTAAAGTTTGCGATCTAAAAATGCTCTCCGAATGAAATCTGTCCAGATTTATGCAATGAACGTTACTCATGTAACTTCCACTGAAGTAACTGAAATAGTGGGAGTTTTTTCACTTATGTCACTAAAATTTGGATGAGACCCATAACACTCTATTAACATCTATAAAATTCTTTAAAAATAGATGATGTAAGGAATATGGTCACTTATGGAGCTTTTCTTCTCATTCTTTGTGTCAGAAGAAAAGAATGTATTTCCATGTCAAGAAGTGTTTTATTAACGTATGTGAGGGGTAGATGGAAGAAAAGGTTTTAAAAGCATATTGTTCTGGAATCAGGCATCACAGTACAGAAAGTGGTTTCCTTGTGACTAGATGGAGAAGTTGTACTAAATGGTATGAAGAAGGTCCAGTGCACTATGATGAACAGTGGCAAAATTAAGTAATTACTATTTGTGATTTGATGCTATTGCACATTTCAGTATCATAGGAGCTTCTGAAAGGGGAAGGATTTTGCAAATGTTATTCTACTATTCAGATTCTTGAATTATTACAGCCTTTTACATGTTAGGTTGCAAATTCCCACTGCAGGAAAACAACTTCAAATCTGCAACTACTGGTAGGCCAAAGGTAAACCAGAAAGTAGAAAAAGATGCCTTTTTGTAAACCATTTCTCCTCAGAAATCCACAGCTTTCTGGTATGCCTCGAAATGCTGAAAGGGAAGTTGTACACGTAAAAGAGTTTCTCTGGATTAAAAGGCAGCAAAAAGGCTAGAAGAAATGCTGAAGAACATTCTTTGTGCTCTCTTAGCTCGTAATTTCCTCATCTCTCCGCTTTCATCCTCACTAGAGCTGCAAATGTCTGTCAGAAGTGCTACATCCAGCCTTTGAGCTCCTTATATCATCTAACAGCTGGATACACCAAAATGCCAGACCATGTTCTAGGTAAAATAATACTTCTTAATCCTGGCTATATAGTCACAGAAACTGAAAGGTAGTTTTAATATGAAATGCTACAGTAATTGTTTGAAATAAATGAAGAAAAATAAAACCAATAATCCTGCACTGAGTTTATATTCTCCTTAAGCAGAGACAAGACTTTCCAAAAATGTTCTTGGGTCAGATTTTGAGTACATTTATTCAGTTCAATAGTTTTTTGCTTTTTAAGGTATATTTAGTATATAGAATCACAGAATCAGAGAATTGTAGGGGTTGGAAGGGAACTCGAGAGATCATCGCGTCCAATCCCCCTGACAAAGCAGATTCCCTAGAGAAGGTCACACAGGTAGGCACCCAGATGGGTCTTGAATATCTCCAGAGAAGGAGACTCCACAAATTCCCTGGGCAGCCTGTTCCAGTGCTCTCTCACCTTCACTGTGAAGAAATACTTTCTCACAAGGGTGCGGAACTTCCTGTGGTCCAACTTGTGATCATTGCTCCTTGTCCTGTCCTGTCCCCACAGACCACTGAAAAGGGGTTGGCCATCTCCCTTTGTCTCCCACACTTCCACAGATATTTATAAACATTGATGAGATCCCCTCTCAGTCTTCTCAAGCCTGAACAGCTCCATCTCACTCAGCCTTTCCTCATAGGAGAGATGCTCCAGGCCCTTAATCATCCTTGTGTCCTCCACTGGACTCTCTCCAGGAGATCCCTGCATTTTTTGTAACGGGAAGATTTTGAATTCTAATCTGTGTCACTTTTGCTATTTTAATCCTCGGTCCTCAAATAGCTTTGTTTTCATGTTATAGTTTTAACCAACAGGCACATTAACAACAGACTGACACTGAGGAGTCGGATACCACCCATGGATTGTCAGATGTCTCTTACTTTACAAAGCAAAATGCACAAACCATATGTACATGCCACTTATGTTACTACTGTTTTCTTCCACACAGTTCTTACTCCTTGCTGCAAGTTGGGTTATGAATCAATGAACTACGTTGAGTGGAAGGTTCTATGTGCCCGACTGCGGTTTGACTAATCTCAGCAGAGCTTTTCGTCCCCATAACGACCTGTTCGTCGAGATCATCTTAAAAGAGATGGGACTGAGAAGCATGTAAATGTGTGAAAATGTATCTTTTCCTAGAAGTTTGTAAAACACATAGCAACTTGACATCTTGGTTCTCCACGGCTTCTCTGGAAGCTGCAAAACCCAAGAATAATGGAAATGGAATGATATATCTGTCTAAATAGTTTATATAATTTGACATGATGTGGGTTTTGTTGATTTTTTTTTAATGCTAGATACTTGCAGAAAGTCAAAACAAAAACATTTTCCACAAAAAAAAAAAATAAAAATCACAGTTGTCAACTTTAAAAAATTGTCAGAAGGTGGAGATGTAGAAAAAACTTTCTAAGGTCTGTGTCAACTGAGACAGGTAGGTTTATGAGAGGAAGATAATAGTCAAGATGTTCCCAGTTCACCTTCCCCACTCCTCTAGCTACCATTCTAGTTTAAAAAAACCCAGCGGTAGCTGAATATGCTAGAAAAGTTACCCAATTACAGAACAGAAAATCTAAACATTGTTTACATTGGATTATTTACAGATGGTACCCAACTCTAAAAGACAAACTAAAGCTAGAAAAATGAGAAATGAAAAGTGGAACATTTTGATAGGTATTTGCACAACCTCTCTTCCTACTAGTTGCTTCCATGCTCTGGTTAAAGTACCTATTTTCATTTCAGTTTAAGGCGAGGGGTTTTTTTCTATTCAGACATTGCCAAATGTGACAAACCATAAACTGTTTGTCAGCAATTTAAAGCATGGTGAACACAGTGCTCCATGCTGAGTTTATGGATGAGTTATGCCGAGTGCTCTATTAAAGAAGTCTGTACTTAATCATTTAATCAATTGAAAAGAGAAACACTTTCAATTTTCATGTGATCAAACCCACAGTTATGTCAGACTGACAGCAGTATTTGGCAAGCAACTCTTCCTTCTCTTTGGAGAACTGTAAAGGAAAAATGAAGTAGGTTAAAGAGCAGGAGATTTTTTGTTGTCAGTCAGCAATGGAAAACCAAGGGTGAATCCATGTTATACAAGAATGACCACAGGGGAGTTCTAGATGAAGATACTCCGCTTTCCTCAGCGAAGATTAGATTTTAATACTTAAACACTAGATTAAAAAACTGTTTCTGGCACAGGGTATAGAGAGATCACCGAGGATGACTTTCATAAAGGATCACTCTGCAGTTTTTGTAAGGACACTGTTGGGACAGGTCCCTGGTTGCTTGTTTAAGAAAACTCTCACAAATGGTACCCTTCAAAACGTTTAAGTTCACTTACTGATACAACACTGTAGCCTGCTAGATTGCATAAGTAAGCACAGCTGCTTTACTGCAAAGCAAAAAAATGTCTGGAAAAGTCTTGGAATAAAACACCCTGGAGCTGAAAAGCTTTCATTGGTTAGCAGTAATACTTTATACAGATATTTTAAAAGTATTTTTGTTTACCTATTCGGTTCTTCACATTACTACAAAATATCCTTACAGTTGACTCTCATTTTATGTTTCCAGTTAAACTTTGAGGTTAGAGTCTGATTTATTAGCTTGTCCTAAGTATAAATTGAAAACGTTTGGTGGCTGGAGCCTTTTGTATTTACGGTTCACGAGTATGGAATCAGCTTCTTATTTATACTCAGAAATCAGGATCTGAACTGAAGAAGCTTGTGTTTGATGCTGGTTTTAATTAGGTCAGATCTGTGAAGTTTACTGGGGCTTTTTCTGAATGATGATGTAGAAAAATTGTTATGAAAGATCATTACCTTCTTTTAATTATTCGTGCGTTTGTCAGACCTTTGAAAACATAGAGCAACCCAGAAATTTCAAGCATTTATTTGCATAAAGCTTATTTTATGCAGGAGGTAGTGAAACGAGATACAAGAACTCTAATACATAAAAATTGCATGAAATATAGCCCCTTAGAACATAGATGGAAAAGTCTCTGCAATTCTGGGTCATTCTGACACAAAATTAGCCTGCCTTTACAAATAAAACAAATATATCAAACCTTAGCAAAACCTTGCCCTAGATTCTTATCTTCTTGTTAGCTACCTCCACCCCTACTGATTTCTCTCCTCAGAAGCTTTCCTGGCCTCTTGTTTTTCTCCTCAACTTCCCTGTTTTTCTGCTGGTGCAGAAATTGAATATGATTTCTGTCGGTATAGCTAGAAAGTCTTGCGTGTGAACCTAATCTTCTCAAGTGCTGACTTGCAATTTCAGCATAAAATCTTAATCTTAGAATTTAGTAGACATGTCATTAGGGTTAACTGTTTGGGGTTTTTAATATAATTATTCCATCCTTACTGGTTGATGTTCCTATGTGTAGGAGTTGGTGGGCTTTCAGAGGAACAGTAAAGAGAGAAGGAACATTGCCACTTTCATAACCCCAACACTACTTCATGCCATTGGAAAGAAACTGAGATGTAAAATAGATGTCCAAAGGCTAATTAAAAAGGATCAAGTAATGATAGCGAATAATTGCTCTTTCTGCTGTGGAAGGGAATCCCCACCCAACTTTGCAACCGCTGCCAGGGACTTGCCTCAAGCTTTCTATCTTCTTGTAAGAGGGGAAGTATTTACCTCCATTTCTGCTACCTTATTTCCAGGCATTAAAGCCAAAACAAAATTTGCTTTCAGGGTAATATACTTGTCTCTAGTTCTTTTTTTTTTTTAATGCTGGACTTTTTTAGCCTGGAGAATAAATTCTTTTGCCCCTTTCAGAAAGCAACCCCTCAAAAGAAAAGAATGATTAGACCTGACAGAGAGCAATGTTAAATAGAAATGTAACGTATATAAAACAGATGATGAAAGAAACAGCTGTCACTGGGCTGAACTAACTAAGCCCTTGCAAAACGGCCCCAGGCAGGCCTTACTGGGAATATTTGAGGGTATAGACCCTTGCTGAATTCTCTGAATTTCCTTTCCTTCCTGAATTCTCTTTCCTTCTGTGTGAGATGCTGTAGCTGCCCATTTCAATCATGTCAGATTGCAGGTGGTGGTAGCAGGGGGAAGAGGCAGAATGGGGAAGGACCTCCTTCAGGAGGGTGAGTGATGTATTTTAGCCATGATCAAGACCTCAACTTTTCACTTGTGTTTTTTTCAGCTGAAGAGAATAAGTCTCATTGTGCCAGACTTTCATTTAGGTTTAGCGTAACATCAAGACTGAAGCCTATGTTTTCAAAAGAATATTCAAGTGTATTCTGTGAACACAAAAGAATATTCAAAGTGTGGATAATTCATAACAAATTATTCCTAAGTGTCAATGTCCAGTAATGCAGAAGGCAATTGCTGCAAATGCAACAGAAGTCGAGCCAGAACTGAACGCAGTAAAACAGAAAAAAGAAATCTCTTGCACACTACTGCAAATTTCTGAGACATCCATTTATTTTCACTCTCCTGCCTCAACAAGACCTAGAGAAAAAAAAATGAATGAAACCATAGGAATGCTGAAAACTTTCACTTGTGGAAGAACATTGATGGTAAAAATTCATAAAGAGGAAAAAAAAAATGAGTCTATGGGACATACTCTAGACTGAACCATGTTTTCTTTTTGCTGAACTCTCCATTCAGCCAGACCCAGCTGATAAGGTCAGAGAACAAAATGGTGTGCAGTGTTGTTCCAAGATGCCAGGAGCAATGGCAACAAGTACATTTTCCTCCTAAGAAGCCATGATAGACAGGTGTTTATGAAAGGTTTTTGGGTGCAACATGCACACCCTGTTTCTTAATAGCTTAGTGCTGCCAGTCGCTTAAGAACAGCAGAGGCAGGAGACGGGGCAATAATGTCTTTTCAGAAAAGTCTATTGAGCTTTGTCCTCCTTGCCATCATTTTGTGACATAAGCTTCTGGGAAAGGAAGAGATTGCTTTCACTGGCAACTTACTTGCAGCAATGGCAACTCACTCCCTTGCAGTGATATGGTGATGTTCCCGTGTGACACTGGTCACACATCTGATGTATGCAAACAATGTTGAAACTACAGACCTTAGTATGTATGCATTGTTTCTGTATGTGTGTGTAAATATATAAATACATGTAATACTTACACAAGTAAATATCAAACTACTGAAACTGAACTTTAGGACTAGAGTGAGATGTAGCAAAAAAACACAGATATGAAATTTTGATTTGGCCTCTTGGGGAAGGAGACAACTGAGTACTTAATCCCTTTTCCCCTTCTTGCCCTGAGCTCACTGCAGTCAGAAGGGTGTGCAGACTCAGGCATGTTATGATTCATTCTGTATGTGTCATCTGGTAGAATTTAGCTGTAAATGCAGCAGTCTAAATTACCACATAGTTTATAAAATGGCCTAAAGTGCTGATCTATATTATTTTCACTCCCATCTTTTCACCTCATGGCATACTATAGAAGTTCTCAGGAGTCTGAGGAAGACAGATGATCATTAAGCCTACTGGGAGTAGGTAAGCATCTTAAGGTACAGATAGTATCCCACTCATGACAACCTGACAAAAGCTCAGTTTGTTTCCCATCAAGGACAACTAAGATATAAAACCAGATCAAAGATTTCTCAGTGGATAAACGAATGCCCAGCACTAGTTTGTCACAGGAAAATTACCCTGTCTATTGCTTACTTTCATTCTGTTTCTCAAGATTTCAAAAACCAGCAGAAGTCTGCCAAAGTAGAGGATGTACCTGTAGGATAAGAAAGAAAATGATTCATGATCACCCAACAAATTGAGCTACTAAAGGCTTGTGAACCTGATCCAAAGTCTGTGGAAAGGAACAAAATCCTTTTCATGACTTTCTGGAGTATTGAACTGGTATTCACATTATCTTCAGTATCTGGTTCTTTCTGAAGAAATAGAACAGCAAAACACTTGGACAGAATACTGCACCAAAGCAGAGTGCAGCTGTCATTGCCTTGGCCTCTCAAATTCAGCAGTTTACCCCAAATGCTCAATTAAGCTATACCCTTAAAAACAAAGCCTGCTCTACTGTGGCTTGTTGTGGGGTATCTGAGTTTGGCCTCGGTTCTCCCTAGCTGGGGTTCGTTAGCCAGGATCAAAGAAGTGCTCTTTTCAGCTTGAGCTTTGGTAACCACAGCCTAACCACAGGTAACCTTCAGAGCAGCCCATATCATTCTCTAGATAACTGGTGCTTCAAGCCTTCATCCATAGCTTTTGGCTCCTCTGGTACTTTCAGGCTTTTTCTTTTGACACAACACTTAGATGCTTTCCAATTCCTGCTTCACTTGTTCCATTTCCTATTTCTGACTTGACTCTGGCTCTAGATGTTTTGAATTTAAGGATTCTTCTTCCTTTCATCACTTCTCCTGTCTTCCTTTCAGGTGACACCTGTATGCAAGGGTTTTAATACTTTGAATCAGTTCTTCAGTGTATGCTAGGAGCCTTGGAAAAGCACTCCACTTGCAGCAGTAGAAGATGTTTTATTAACATTGGGCTGAAGCACTCTGTCACCACAGTAGCAGCAGGCTTAGGCTATGTTTTTATTGAGCAACAGGTACACCTTGACCAGAGAAAGAGTAGGACCATGCCTTAGAGAGACTCTTTCAGTAATACTACTGGTTTCAGGGAACAGAGTTTAAGTGCTGATATTTTTCATGGTTTTCCTCTAAAGAAAAATTAAACTGATTCCCAGTGAAAAAAACATCTGAGAAGTCCCAATTGTGAACATATCTATTTGCTCACAGGAGCTGTGTGACACAAGGAGCAGAAGCATACGTTCCTTCACCATTGTTTTGACAATGTACCAGAAATTTGCCAGTACAGACTAAACCCAAAGAGTAAAAGACATTTATTCCCCTTACTCATTAAATCATTGTTTTCTCTGAGGCTGCCTGTGGAGAAACTCACTGATTTCAGCACAGATGACTTTATTCATGGGATCTCATACTAGAAGTTGAATAACTTTTTTGCAGGCTCCCACATAGTGGTGTGTTGTGGTTCAGCCCCAGGCAGGGGCTGAGCACCACCAGCTGCTCCCTTACTCCTCTTCATGAGTAAAGAAAACAGACCAAGCCCCCATGACAGTTTACTGATAAGCACTTTGAGAGGGGAACAATAACAGACACACAAAAGGATAACCCAGAGTACTTACTGGCCAATGAAAAGCTCACAGAGACCACTGTACCAATACAAAGACCATCCACACCAACCCCTACCTCTGCCCTACCAGCCCCTTTTATGGGAGCTGGATTGATGTCAGGTGGTGTGGAAACAGCCGAGGCCAACTCAGCTCACCTGTGCTGGATGCCTGGGGGAGGCAGCTCTGGCTTGGCCAGAACCAGATGTTATGAAGCAGTGCTTGATGTGAGAAAGTATCAAAACTCTATGAAAAACTGAGTGAAAGCTCTATGGCCTCTTGATAGGTATAATCATTTTCTAATAGGTGCCTTTAAATGCTGTTTTAGATTCGTCTCCTTGAATCTCTGAGCCCATTGCTGGTTTCTTAATTAGAATTACATTCTAAATCAGATTGTCCAAATCTGAAATACTTCAGATATCTTTACTTCACGGAGTACTCAGCATCTTGGCAATGGTCTCATGAGCTTTCAGAAAATTGATTTGGATCAGATTCCTGCCTTTATTTCCCTGCATTAGGAAGGAAAAGTCAAGTTCTTTGCAATAGGTAATGACCAAGGGCTAGTATAACCAGTCTGCAGCCAGTTAGAGGTCAAGACCTGTCTGCACTTAGATGTGACATGAGTTTGAGCATTGCCATTTGCAAGGTACAGTTCAGAGTTTATAAAAATTCTGGTTCAAAAGGGTAACGTCGGAAAATCCTTGCTTTATTTTGAAATGTGATCTTCTAGTCACATGGCCTCAGAGAGAAGTGAGGCACACTCATTCTTGAGAAATTGTTGCCTGTGTTCATTCCAACAGGGGGAAGACAGGGCTGACATATATCTGTAGAAGCTGTGGTAAGAGATTTCAACGGGTAGAGCTAAGTTCAACTTTGTAAACAGAAGGTGTTCCCCCCTCTCTCATAAATAACTGATATTCCATTCCTTCACAAACTGTAGTATATAGCAAAGCTCTTTCTGGTTGTACACATAAATTTGCCCTCCCCTATTAAACCTTTCTGTTGACTGCCTGCAGAGATTTTTGTGGCAGCATTTATTACAGGATTCCATATAAAAATAAAAAGTTTGGGGTTTTTAAGTATTCATAGCTTCACCCTCAAATCTTTCTATAATGATATTATAGGTTAACATGAATAAACAAGTCTAGTTACAATTGTTTGTACCGCTGACAATAATGTAAAGTTTATGCATCCTGAAAAAAAGTTGTATATATTGCTTGAAGGACTCATGCCAAGCACAAAAGTAAATTGTGTCACCCCTTTAGCAATAGTGGTTGCCAGAAAGCAGTTTTATGAATTTGTTATGTGCCTAATTACCAGAAAAGAGCCCAGAAGGCTTTTGTGTTCAATAAACCCCAATGATTCTGTTTCAAAACTGAGTGCCATAAAAATAAGAACAATATCCCAAAACTAGCTTAGATTGGACTTCAATAATTATTTTATTTACATTTATTTCATATTAGGAATCTACCTAATGCAAAATGCTGTTGAAAGAATCACTGATTCTTGTCTCAAAACAAAAGTCCTTAAAGGTCTATTCAGCTTCACGTATGTAGGAGGTTTATGGATAGGTTCTACTCCTGGAAACCTCTGCTCATGGGTGCTACTACTCAATCACAGAGATTCAGTAAGGTAAAAGTATTAAGCCAAGCAAATCCATCAGCAAGTTAACAATTTCCACATTTTAAGAATGTACATAATTCCTTGAAATTACCACAAATGATGACACAGTGAAAGGAAGTGTGGATAACAGCAAAAGCTGTTTATAGGACTCTAATAGTTTCTGCCTTACCAGCATGGAGTGAGGGATTCCTTCCTGAGTTTTGAGGCTCATGTGGTAATTAAAAATATAGCCTGGAGAAGAGAAGGCTTGGGAGCAAACTTCCATTACCTAATGACAGCCTACAGGAAAGCTGGAGAGGGACTGTTTATCAGGGACTGAAGTGATAGGACAAAGGGTAATAGTTTTAAACCAAAAGAGGGTAGATTTAGATTAGACATTAGGAAAAATTTCCTTACTGTGAGGGTCATGAAGCACTGGAACAGGTTGCTCAGAATAGTTGTGAATAGCCCTTCCCTGGAGGTGTTCAACTCCAGGTTGGATGGAGCTTTAGGCAACATGATATAATGGGTGATGTCCCTGCCCATGGCAGGGGAGATAGAACTAGCAGAACTTTGAGATCACTTACAGTCCAAACCATTCTATGATTCTATGATTCACTGCTCTGACTGTTTATTGTTTGCCTTGTGCAACTTATTTGTCAAACTGCAATGGGACTAGCTCCAAACTGATTCTAAAGATAAGCCAAATTAGAGCCACCTCTCTTCTGACCTTCTCTGGCTTTCCCCCAAAGATATCAACTCCTCACAAAGCAGTCTTGCATTGATTATATCCTTTACAGCAACTTCCTTCACGGAAAACAACAAAACACTGTCTGGCCCATGCAACTACAGGTTTGAAGGAATTATTTTTCGAAAGATTAAAAAATCTACACAGAATGTAGGACTGGGTACAGTGTAGATGTAATAGCAGTCTAGGAATAGATAGAAAATTGTGAATAAGATGAAAGATACAGCTCCCATTTCTAGGGTCTGAATGTTGCATAAAATACCTGACTTCTAATCTCTTGACTTGTATTTTCCAACTCCAAATGTAAGGCTGTTTTAACTGGGAGAGTGGAGAGAAAAAGATGGCAAATTTGGCACATGAGAAGATGAAGAGGTGGGGAAATTCCCAAACAACTCTGTGGCAATAACCACCTCCATAGAGACTTAGAGCAGTTGAGGTTGGAAGGAACTTCTATAAGTCTCCAAGAAGGGCCTGTTTTGAAGCCTGATTTAGTTGCTCAGGGCCTCATCCATCAGAGTTTTAAAAATTTAAGGAAATCCACCAGTCTTTGTGAGTACTTTTTCCAGTGTTGCACCTGTCTCAAGTAAATACATTTTTCTCATGTTTAACCAGATTGTCCTTCACTGAAATCCATTGCATTTCACTGCATAAGTTTAAGAATCTAGTTCTGCTTTCATAATCCTCCTCCGGGTAACTGAAGACAAAAATGAGACATCCTCCACTTGGGCTTTTCTTCTCTGTGATGAACAAATCCAGTTCTCATAGTCCCTCTCATATGTCATGTGCTCCATGGACCAGCTGCAGTATGGCAACATTTTTCTTGCATGGAAGGCCATAATGGGGCATGGTAATGCAGGAACAGTCTCACAGGGGCTAGGCAGAAGGGAGGAATCCTTTCTGTTCATTAGCAAAACTCCTCTTCATACAGCCCTAAATGTGTTTGTCCTTTGTCATCACAGGAACACATTGCTGACTCAGATTCAACTTACCACCAGGTAAGCAGAGCAGCTCTCCAGCCAGTGAGGTCCAGCCTGTACTGGGACATGCTGTCTTGTACACACTCATGTGTGCACATGGGGCTCACACTGTCCCATGAGCAAGTCTGCATTCGCCTTTGTTGGACTTCATCAGGTTTCTGTCTGACATTTTCTCCAGCCTGAAGACATGCTGCTGAGTGACAGCACTACCCTCCAGTACGTTGCCCGCTCCTCCAGTTTGGTGCCATCTATGGACACTCCATCTGCTCAGCCTGGTCGTTAATGAAGATGTGGAACAGTATCAGCCCCAGTTAACAGCCACTAATTGATATTCAAACCTCCCCAGTAACCAGCCACCGGTTGGTCCTCAAACCTCTCACCACTGCCCTACAAGCCAGTCAAGGCAGATTTTCACCCACCTCGTGGTCTATATACCCAGTCCCCACTGCTGCAGTCTACTAACAAGCCTGCTTATGGGAAACTGTATGGAAAGCCTTGCTGAATTCAAGGTTTCACCTTGAGCTTCATCTCAGTGTTTTCAAGTACCCTACGTGAGTTCAGTCACAGTGATACCGCCCCAAAATTTTGTATAGGGGTGGAGGGAGTGGTTAGTCACCTAGTGAGAGATAGACATTTGAGCTATTCTGTTGTTTAGAAAAGTTGAGCCATGAAGAATAACTAAGAGCAGGATTGTTGCAGACCTGCCAGTGTACCTTTCTCTTATATGGCAGAAATATCCATTTCTCCAGTCAAGCCAAAGTGTTCAACAATGAAGACAGATGCCTTCTCTGAAGACACATAAGCATGTCTTTCTTTTGAGAAAGATCTATTTAAGACAAAGGTTCCCCTCCAGTCTCAAGAGGTAACAGCTAAATTCATTAATTCCTTGCATGAGTTCCCTTTCCCCCATCCAGCTGCATATGAATTACATGTGCCGAGTCTGGTTATTCCATCCAAGTGTAAATCTTAAATTAGAATAACTGAAACTCAGGAAGGATGATTATATCAAGCCACAAAAATAAACATTTCCAGCTTTTTTGTTTTCAAACTTACTCTAAGCTTTTTAAACACAAACACAATAGCCCTGAGAGGCCATATCTGACCTATAAACTAAAGGCTGCAGTGCATTAAATGTATTTGCTTTGTTGTGCAGATGTTAGAAGAATTGCCCACAAAATATGACAGGTTTAGTTAATTTTATCTTAGACAAATGTAATGAGCATCTGTTTTGGTTTTTCTCAGTCATTGATACGATTTCCTTTTAAACTTGATACCAGCTGTTTTAGACAAGTGTGCAAAAGTTGTAAACAGCCAAAGATGAAGCGATTCCAATGCTGAGGAACATTTATTCATTCCACTGATTTATTTATACTAGTAATACAAAAAAAAAAGGCAGTAGTATTTCAAAACACAGCAGGATATTTATATATAAATACAGTTCTATTCACAGAAGTATTTTATGTGTCTATGTAAATATTATATACTGCATATGCATAAATATATGGATGGTGTTATCTGCATGGTAAGCTTAGAATCATAAGATAAACTGCAGAACTGTGCACTAAATAATATTTATTACATGGCTTCACAATTTATTATGTGCTTCTGAACACCTCATCTGGCTGTTCCCTACTAACCTGCCTCTTCTGGGACTGTTTCCACCAAACAGCTGTTGTTTTTACTCTGGGCAATGTACCCCAGCAAAAAAAATTCTTTTTTTTTTTCTCTGAAGTTACATCTGTAAAATTCTCATTTTCATTGAGGTGAGATAGGCAGGTGGCACCACAAACCTTTTAAGAGGTTTCTGAGCCCAAGTGCCAACATAGCCTACTTCTCTCATCACTCATCAACTCACACACCAAGATGGAAACTCAGTGTCATCCCAGCTGCTGAATGCTTGTCAGCACTCTGCAGTGCATATACACAGAAGGAAATGGAGAGGCCGTTTTTCACGTAGCCAGAGAGTCTGGACTCTGCTAAGATGGGGATGAGAAATACCACAATAGGGCATGCTTGGTGCTACTGGATGTAACATGGAAGGGTTTTGACATGTTTCCAATCCCCCCACCCCCTCTTAAAAAAAAAAACCTAAACCTCCTGTAATATTCAAACTGTGGGCTAAAAAATGCCTGTTCCACAAATATAAATCAACCAAATGTAAACTGACATTTTTGGAACCCGCAAAAGGCACCTCCCTGAGTCCAGATTTATCCTTCCAGGAAATTTTCAATCATACTGTGAATGATAGAAATATTAGGATAATAAAAACAGGATGAGTTTATATGTTCTTGCGTGCATGGAGATGCAACAGTAAATACCATTCTTCTAACAACAATTACAGTGAATACTAAATACACTAAATAGCTTCCCAATGACTTGTGATGCAACACCAGCCCTGATATTAGATATTGCATTTGTTTGCCTAGCATTTCAAAAGCTCCTGGCTAGAAATCCTGACCACAAGGCCGTTTTCAAGTTTCTTTGTTCCATGTCTTTGGGATAAGGAAGGCGCATTCAGCTTGCTTGAAGCCAGCTTGAATGCTGTTGTAAGGAAGTACCATTTTTTCCCCATTTAAATTCCAATGGATCTTGATTATAGCTCAGAGGTAAAATAAAAGATAAAGAGAAGACAGGGAGGTAGACAAGTGGTAGGAAGAGGGACAGAGAGGTGAAGAGAGATAGATTTGTAATTCAGCAGTGTTACCTACAAAACTTCTGCATTTTATAGCAAACATAGATGCCACAACACTCATGCTTAACAATAGCAGAAATACAAATAAAGTCACTGGTCTTCAAAAACATATCTACCCCTATAAAGATCTTATCATTCTTACTGTGATAAAGCCAAAGAGGACCCCCAATGGATGAAGAGCCACTATGCTTGATTTCTACTTATAAAACAATTGAAATAGACCGAAACTCTATTGCAAGCAAAATTTCTCTGACAGGTTATCAGATGTTCTACAAAGCCACTTTAAATTGTTTCTTTGTGTTTGGTTGTACACTAAAACTCTTTTGCAAGGTGCTGGTAGTTTCATTGCTTAAATGACAACAAAATAATGTTTTAGGATTGTTTTTTAAATTATCTGGTAATTTGCTTTCTCCTTTGATGCTAACAGGCATAATTGAGACAATATTTATTTAGTGAAATAACTTTCAGCATGCTCTCCGTTTCTTTCTGTTGAGGTAGGTTTTGTACAACATGTTTATTGCATATGGCATGGGTTTTGTTTATTTGGGACAAGTAGAGTCTTGTATAGGGAGGCAATCTGAATCAGAATTGGGTCAAAGGGAAGAGATTGTGTGGTATTTATTTGTGTATGTATTAAGTAAATTTACTGTGGCATTACTTATAATCTCTTTTCCTTTATATTAAACTCAGCATGCAATATCTGCCATCTATAGCAGCCACAATTCTATCCATTAATTATATTATGGAACAAGAAATGTACAGGTTGAATGATGAACAGATTGACTGGCACAGATTGCCTACCTGAAAATGTTGTGGTTCTTTCTTCTACTTTGAGCACATATGGGACAACAGAAATATGTAGTAGGATCCTATATAATACATAATATATAATCATCTCCATATGGTACAACATAAACTGTAACAGTCACAACACTTGATTTTATGTGTCAACATAACCAATTTAGATTCTCAAGAGGGAAACTAGTTTGTGATTATGTTCCATATATAATTCCTCAGAAGTTTTAAAGGAAAGGTAAAAATATTTATTTTATAATGCTTTTGTTCTTTATTGGGGAAGTCTTGTAACTAGTCTGAAATGATTACCTATTAAGTGGCTATATATTTGACAGGAGTTTGAAAACTTAGGAATGGGAAATACTGGAACTTCATTTTAGTAAAAAGGTAAATACAAGTAGCTGAACCAAAATCCCAGTCCAGGTATCAGATCTGTGCAGGTGATCAAGTGTTCTTGATATGCCTCCATGGGGGGAAAAATGGTAGCTTTGCCATTCAAGTTAACACTGCTCTCCAAACACAGAAAAAAAATGCAATTATATGATTAGATCTTCTTTGAATCAAGACAATTTTTCAACATGTTTCATGTCATATCTCACTAGTCTGTAAATAAGACACAGAACATAAGAAATTATCTTGATTCTATTTGGACCATGCTTATGATTAGCAAATGTTACTCTGATGGAAAAGCCTATCCTGCATCATTGGGGGCATAATCCTTCACTGTTACAGAATGCAAGCCTTTTGACATTGTTCTGACTAACCAGAATTTTCAAGTTAATGATCAGATTAGTGACAACGGTGGCATCATAAGTGTCTCTGCTTTAATCACTGGCAAATGTTACTTGTAAACACTGTAAAACCTAACAGCTGTTAGAGCAGACCAATGCTGCAGTGGCTTTAATGATTTATAATGGTAAAAGTCCCATTCCCAGAACAACCAACTTGTTTTAATGAAATGTAGCTTTCAGTTTCATACTGTAAAGCAATCATCCTCTTCTATAAATTATACTTTTTTTTTTTTTTGATTAGAGGCTTCCTACAGGGGGTGTACTAAAGGAAACATATCTGGAAAAGGCATTCTCTTCCCGCTAGTGGCATTGCTTATGTGAAGTTAACAAGAATGTAAATCTTTAGATTAGTTTAGCAAGCAGATTCCATTTCTTTGTATTATATACTTCTGAGGCTGATAAGAACAGAGATACTATAATATTGGTATTTCAAATAGCCATGTGAAATAAAAAATAAGAGAACAATATCTAGCTTGTTCTGTCTTTGTAATGACTTTTGACTGATTATTATCCAATTATTTGCACAATTCCATCAGCGGAAGTCTCTGGTATACTCTTTCCAGAATTCATAACTTCCAGACTGCATTCATGTTCAGCTTCATCACACTAAAGTGCCATCTTCAGGATCATACTCTCTCTATTAACAATTTTTTTTTCTCTCCTGTTAGGTGCATATAAACTGTTAACAAGTCTTTCCATATGATGCTTTTTGATAAACTGAGCAGTATGACTTCTTTTCTATTTAGTTTTTATCCTTCTCCCAGCTCCTCTCTGAACCATCTGATTTATCAGCAGAGTTTTTTTATTTCTGTCCCAATCATAAATACCTGACCTCCTCTACTAGAATGGCCTTACCATGTGTTTCCAACCGGTCTCTGGTGGTCTCTGTCCCCAGCAAGCCTCAGGCATGAAAAAAGTGCATCAAAGCTGAGCTGCCCTTGGGAGTACATACTCCCCTCCAAGTCTCTGCAGTACACTGAACAGAGAAGACTTTCTGGCACTCAGTAGTCTACTTTGTCTTCAGCTGTTAGACCTACTGCACAGTCCTTTATAAGAATTCCCACCCAGTGCCATCCTTCAGCATTCACAATGCTCTTGTTACCTCATTGTACTCTAACAGGACACTGAAACTGAGAAAGTATGCTGAATAAGTTAGAGGTTTCTCAGAAGGTCAGACAGGGATAAAAACATCTCAAGTTCTGTGCTGCCCAGACCTCTTCCAAGAAGACCACTCTCTCTTATGTGAAAAGCACAACTAGATTGTTCAAGGTGCTACTACCAAGTTGATATTCACTATGTCCTAGTGGTTGTGGCTAAATATCTAGCACATGTATATAACCCCACAGGCAAGCACATGTATGGCATTCAGGCATTACCAGTCCATTTTGCTGGAATCATTATGGAAGTCATAGTGGTAACGTGCTGGCAGGTCTGTCCATGGGTGGCTGCTCATCACGAAACCATCTTGCCTTTCAGCAAACTCAGCTCTGCAGCTGCCTTAAAAAAATCCTATTTAGTCTATGCCAGAAGGGTCCCCAGCTTATTGTAACTATTCTAATGAAGCCATATTACTTCAGAGTCCGTGCATCTCAACATTCTGTGTTTCTCATCCACAGCAGGTTAGCTCACCTTTTATACAGCATTATATTTCCACTCTAATCTAGAGGTACCAGTATGTCTTCCAATGCTCTGCTGCTTTATGTTTTGACAGGACTGAGACCAATATAGTCCTCAGCTTCTGCCTATTTACCTCTGATATACACCCATGGAGTCTTCAAGGTAGCTGTTGTATAAGGAAAGGAAAAGCTATGGTTCTGCTTCATGTTCAACATACCACAAGATAGGTCTTATGGGTCTCTTCTAACTCAGTATATATCTGTGATCTTACATAAGTGCCAGGTAATAAAATCATCCCAGGGGATGACATCTTCCTGCTTCTCAGTCACATAGAAATTTAGTATTATTTAACTTCTTACTGGAAAGTGGTAAACATGATTATTTTTAGTGTATTTTCTATTTTGCAGCTTCTGCATCCCTGAGATGACAGTCCTCATGTGCCCCTCAATTTCAAACAGCAAAGGTACTCCCCCTTTCATCAGCTCTAATGCCATGGGTTATAGGGAGGAGACTGCATCAGACTTTATACCTACCGATGGAGACATCTACAGCATAAATGATATAGGCAAAGAAAGTTTCCTAAGACTTCTATAAAATATTAATTCTTGTTAGATCTTGTGTACAGGACATAGTGAAAAGCACTGCTGTGAACTCAGCAATCCACATTACCATTCATTAATTAGCACAGTTCACTGGAGTTCATAAACCCTCAAATCTCTGTAAATTTAGTTAAGATACATTTTGAAAACTTTCCCTACATAACACCTGCATCTCAAGGATTCACAGGTTTATCGTACTCAGCAGTTGCTAAATTCTTTAACAAGTTGCAGTAGTATATGGATACAATAATAATACAATAAGAGTACTACAATAATAATACATGGAAATTCTATATGACCTAATTGCGATCATGGAGATGTGGTGGGACAGCTTGGATGACTGGAGTGCTCTCATGGATGGCTATGTTCTTTTTAGGAAAGACAGGCTGAGGAGGCAAGGTGGTGGAGTTGCTCTGTATGTGAGACAGCAGCTAGAATATATGGAACTCCACCTGGGGGAGGGTGACCTACCAGTGGAGAGCTTGTGGATAAGGATCAAGGGGCAAGCTAGTACAGGTGATACAGTTGTGGGTGTGTACTACAGGCCCCCTGAACAGGAGAAGGTTGATGGAACCTTTTTCAAGCAGCTGGAAGTAGCCTCACAATCCCAGGCACTGGTTCTTATGGGCAACTTCAATTACCCAGATATTTGTTAGAAAAGAAACAGAGCCAGACATGTGTGGTCCAGATGGTTTCTGGAATGTGTTGAAGACAACTTCCTTATACAGATGGTGGAGGAACCAACAAGGGGTGTGATGGTACTAGATCTTGTCCTTACTAATAAGGATGGGCTTGTTATGGAAGTGAAGGTTGGGGGCAGCTTGGGACATAGGGACCATGAGATGGTGGAGTTCAAGATCTTGAGTGGCACAGGTAAAACGAAAAGTAGGATTGCTACCCTGGACTTTAGGAGAGCAAACTTTGTTCTCTTCCATGCCCTAATTAGAGCTGCCCCATGGGCTGGGCTGTTAGAAGGTCAGGGTGCCTGTGAGAGCTGGGCAGTGTTTAAACAGCGCTTCTTCCAAGCTCAGGAGTGGTGTGTCCCTGTGAGTAAGAAATCAGGGAAGGGTGGCAGGAGACCTGTGTGAATGAGCAGGGAGTTCATGTAAAGAGTCAAAGGGAAGCAGAAGTTCTATGAATTGTGGAAAAGGGTCGTACTCTTTGAAAGAAATATAGGAATGTTGTCAGGGCCTGCAGGGATGCAACGAGGAAGGCTAAAGCCCAGGTGGAAATGAAATTGGTAAAGAACATAAAGGGTAATAAGAAGTGTTTTTAAATATGAGAACAGCAAGAGGAAGACTAGGGATACTGTGGGTCCCCTGCTGAACAAAGAGGGTGTCCTGGTAATGGGGGTTGCTGAACAGGTGGAGATACTGAATTCCTTCTTTGCTTCAGTCTTCACTTCAAAGACTCCACCTTGGGTCTCCTGGACCCTGGAAGGAAGAAAGATAGTTTTGGAAATGGAGAACTTCTCCCTGTTTAAGGACGAGGTGGTCCAAGAGCATCTAGTGGGATCAGTGGCCACAAATCCATTGGCCCTGATGGGATGCATCCACATGTGCAGAGTGAGCTGGCAGAAGTGATTGCAGAGCCACTCTCTATCATCTTTGACAGGTTTTGGAGAACAGAAGAGGTGTCTGAGGACTGGAGGTTAGCCAGTGTCACTCTGGTCTTCAAAAAGGGCAAGAAGGAGGACCCAGGTAATTACAGGCCATGCAGTCTCACTTCTGTCCCTGGAAAGGTGAGGGAACGGCTTGTTCTGATTGCCATCTCCAAGCAACTGGAAGAGAAGAAGGTTATGAGGAGTAGTCAGCATGGATTCACCAAAGGGAAATCATGCTTGACCAACCTTGTAGCCTTCTACAATGTCATCACCAGCTGGGTGGATAGAGGAAGAGCAGTGGATGTCAACATCCTTTACTTCAGCAAGGCTTTTGATACTTTCTCCCACAACATCCCGATAACAAAGCTGCAAAAGTGTGGGATAGATGAGTGGACGGTGAGGTGGGCCAAGAACTGGCTGACAGGCTGGGCCCAGAAGGTGGTGATCAGTGGCGCAAAGTCCGACTGGAGACCTGTGGCTAGTGGTGTTCCTCAGGGGTCGGTGTTGGGTCCAGTCTTGTTTAACATCTTCATTGACAACCTTGATGAGGGAATAGTGTCCACCCTCAGCAGGTACACCGAGGATACAGAGCTGGGAGGAGTGGGGGACACACAGGAATGCTGCGCTGCCATTCAGCGGAACATGGACAGGCTGGAGAGATGGGCAGTGAAGAACCAGGTGAGGGTCAATAAAAGCAAGTGTAGGGTCTGGCACCTGGGAAGGAACAACCACAGGTATCAGTACAGGCCGGGGGATGACCTGCTGGAGAAGAGCTCTGCAGAGAAGGATCTCGGGGCCCTGGTGGATGACAGGTTGGCCATGAGCCAGCAGTGTGCCCTGATGGCCAAGAAGGCCAATGGGATCCTGGGGTACAATAAGAGGAGTGTAGCTAGCAGGTGGAAGGAGGTGATCCTCCCCCTCTACTCTGGCCTGGTCAGGCCTCACCTGGAGTCCTGTGTCCAGTTCCATGCTCCCCCGTACAAAACAGACAGGGATCTCCTGTAGGAGAGGCCACAAGGATGATTAGGGGCCTGGAGCATCTCTGCTATGAGGAAAGGCTGAGTGAGCTGGGGCTGTTCAGCCTTGAGAAGAGAAGACTGAGAGGGAATCTCATCAATGTTTATAAATATCCAAAGTGTGGGAGACAAAGGGAGATGACCAACCTCTTCTCAGTGGCCTGTGGGGATAGGACAAAGGGTAATGGTCACAAGTTGGACCACAGGAGGTTCCACACCGATGTGAGGACGAACTTCATGGTGAGGGAGCATTGAAACAGGCTGCCCAGGAGGGTTGTGGAGTCTCCTTCTCTGGAGATATTCAAGACCCATCTGCACACTTACCCGTGCGACCTGCTCTAGGGAACCTGCTTTGGCAGGGGGGTTGGATGCGATGATCTCTGGAGGTCCCTCCCAACCCCTACAATTCTGTGATTCCATGATATGATCGGGTGAAACCATGAGCAAGGCAAGGTCACATGCTTCATAAAAGTTCCTTCTATGAAAACTACTTTACTATTTCTTATTAAATACTGGAAAAGCGGAACAAATGAATTTGCTCCTACGTCTGCCTCATACTGTGTTACATATATCTGAAGTCTTTGTCTCACTTCGTATCACAGGTCACCACCCAGTGTGAGGTGCCAAGGACTCTTTTTATTTACACAGTCATTGCAGACCATAGCTAAGGAGTTTGGGTTTCAGGAATTTCCACTCTGAAGGTATGTTTAATTTACGTGAAACATCCTGTGTGCTTATAGATGAAATTTACGTTAGTTTACCTTTTCTTTCTTATTTTTAACAAAGTGTAATGACTGCTATACTAAATGTCTTTTACTATTGTACAATTAAATTGACAATGACTGTATATATTGTCTTATAATGCCTAGAATTATGCTCAGTTTTATACACTGATGCTGCACAGTAAAGTACTGTTATGTCTAAGAAAGTCTAACATCTGTGGGACAGATCTTTGTTGCAAACCCCTTTCTGGATGACAATGTAAACATTTCCAAAGAAAAACACATTTTGTAAGAGTCAATACTATTTAGTTGCCATTAAGCAACACAATAATAAAGAGTGTCTTACACCAAGTGATCTTGTGGTTCTTAAATGTCTCGGTCTTGCTTTAGTAGTTAGGGCCAAATTCTCCTTCCACTCAAATCAATTGGGAATTCTGCAGACTTCAAAGAGAAAGAGACTAGATCCTTCATCAGCTGCAAGAGCTATTTCTTTGTGCATGGTAATTCTTCAAGTACCAAACTTCTAGCTTCCTCAACTTTAGTTAAGCAAAAAACACTACCTGAGAGGACTTTAAAATGTCTAGTAATTATCTTCACTTTTGCTCTTGAAGCGAATCTAAACCCCTCAGGAGCTCACAATGGAGTCTTGAAGCCTTTTATTGTGTTTCAGTGAAAAGCAGCAACATCTACTTTTTGGTTCTTACATATTGCACTTTGATGATTACATTTCTAACATTCAGTTATTCATTGAAAGGGTTACATTCTTTTAATCTACTTGATGTAAAGCAGAGACTTTATGTCTGCAGAGATGGCCCAGATTCAACGATCCAAATAGCAGCTCCTTTCTGCTGCCCTCCCAAAGAAACAGTGATGAAACACACTACTGCTCATCAGTGTTGGGTTACACAACAGAAGGACAATAAACCTTTCTACATTCTATGATTTTCAAACATTAATGAGAGGGTGATGATAAGGTGTTACGACATACATGTGCAAGACAGGGCACTGTTTGTTACGACAGGACTAACTAGACCTGGTAGAAACGATCTAACCTCTCCCTACGAGAAAAGCGAACGTTTAATTAGTACGATGGGCCCAAGTATCAGTCACCACCTTGTAGATTTAGAGAACCTGGTGGTTGTACAGGTACAGCAGTAATTAAAGAGCTGGGCTTGCAAGTTGGGTGATGTAACAAAGCGACACCACCTGCATATTGGCCAAAAAAGGAAATGCATAGTACAAAAAGACCAGAATTACTTTGTGATTCTTTTTTTTCATTGTCTGGAAGCTGAGTTTGTCAGTCTATGCCCGTGCTTCTGAGTTCAACAATAGTTTTAAATCACAGGAGCGTATTTCAGCTGGAACACTATGTGTGCATGAGCTAGGAAGTTTTGTTATTGCCTACTCTCCACAGGATTCAACAGAGTTGGTACCAGCAAACCAACTGTGCTGCTGTTCTTGGAGCTGGCTTTTTAAAACCTACTATTTACCAACAGGTGCTACTTTGGACCTATGATGATAATTAGCTCTGTTTTCTCACTAAGATTATTTCTGTCAAACATCTACCTCCTTAATGCTAATCAGCATATTTCTACCATTTTCAGAGAGCTGATGATCTAGGCACAAAACATGCTTCAAAAGGAGCTATAGTCATCACATAGTCTATGCAGAGCACTACCACACTGGAATCTTATGAGGTATCCCAAAGGCTCTTTCTTCTCTTGTAGAGATGCTGCCACTGGGGCCACAAGGTCACCTCAGAAAAATTTACATCTTCTTCAGCAGGTGCATCGGTGGTGTTCATCATGCATAAGCAAGAAATTAAATGGAAGGTCTCTCAAGAATAAAAAATCTCATGAGGATGAGGGACTAGTCTCATTGCTGAGCCAAGAAGCTTTTGTGTGAAAGAGGAAGCTGGGATCAGTGGAGGGGAGGAGCATCAAATCCAGACATTACCTCAGGCGTTAATGCCCTAAGGGCTAGCTGGAGATGTTAGTATGTTTATGGAGAGAGATTAAAATCGGATTTCACACATAGATATCTAGCACACCAAGGGTTATGAAAATCCTCCTTGACTGGTGAAAGCCCAATAACATAGTCATTGGTTGCCCAGCAAACCTGAGGAAGCTTGGCTCTGATTCATGCCAACAGACAATAAAGAAACCACACAGTGAACAATTGCTTTCATACCAAACTCAGATCTTTTCCCCTCCAAGGAAATCTTCCCAAGTGAAGGAGGACAAGATCTAAAGGGTAAACTTGTAGTTACACAAATCCACCCTGTCTTTCAGGTACACCTCAGTAAACTCAAAACGTGAAACCATGCTTTCACCTCCTAGGCCGTTTCACAGCAAGCATCAGATAAAGCCAACCACTTCTTTCAGCCTTTGAGCAATCTTTTATTTTCTTCCAGTGCCCTAGCCTAACATAGTAGGAATGCCGACATGACATTTAGTGTGCAGACAAGAGCCAGGATTGCATGTGCCTTGACCAACTGCCAGCCCAGCCTGCTCGGTCTCTGAGCTGCCCAGACCAGAAGCAGTCAGTGACCAGAATGTGGTCAGTGCTGAGCTGGAGCTAATGTTGTTGGGCCAAAGCTAATAACTCTTCTCTCCCAGCTGAGCTCATGGAAGCTTCATGGTTGCTCACAGGCCAGCTTAAGCAGACTCTCCTCAGCCTGGAAAATACCACATAGACAAACTATTGCAACTTTCAAAGATAGCAAGAAATGTGTGTGCTCATAGGCAGGAGAACAGGGCCTTTATGTACCACCTATATTGCCGAGGAACTTAGGACACGTGATGCAAATGAAGTTGCTCTGGCTATCTGAACTCTGTATTGCCCCATAAGTCATCACTGACTTCATCTAAAGCACTCTAGCATGCTGCCCTGGGCACTCTCAGCGAGCCAGTGCATTAGTAACTTTTTTTGCAGTCCGGATCTCAGTTATTCAGGCAATCTATGCTCATAACTTCTGATCTTAAAATACCTTGGGACTCTTATAACATGGTACTGGAAGGACATTCTCACATTAAAAAATAGGAAAGAGGTTTTAGTATCTCTCCTTGCTCTCATAGTACAAGAGTTGAAGACATACATGCTTACTTCTGAATCCTCGAAACTTATTAGCCAAAACTAGCCTTTTCAATGCTGTCTCCCAAAGGAAAAATTCTGGATGCTTTCCATTACATAAAATGAAAAGGTAGTATTTCTCTTCTATGTTTTTGTGTCATTCCAGCTCAAGGAGACTCATAGCCGTGGGTCTCACTGGGGACAAAAAGCAGGTATGACAATGCATGGAACTGTAAGGACAATATTTATATCCCATAGGCAAGAAAAAAGAGCATGTTATCAAATTACTGAGTGTTAACAAAACATCCATGCATGGAGACATATTTATAGACAGTTGTACCACAAAGCTTAACCAGCTAAAACTTAGAGGAGCATCAGTGTATTCAGTGGAAGCACTTACATATGGTTAGATGCACAGGAACACAGTATTATAGCTTTAAACTGACTATATTTTGTCCAAAGTTTTATTATTAAGACAGCCTCTTAGCTGATTTTCTCTCTTTTTTTGTGCTCTGCATAAGCACATTTATTAAACTCATTCAATATGGTCTTAAAGTATGCAGAACCTTCTGTAAAGAAAATACAACAGGTCTGTGCATGGAAATTTGCTTAGCTCTGGCAGATTAAACATAGATCATGAATGACTGACTCTTGAGAGGCCCCTTTCACTACCTGGGACCAACTCACTATGATGCACTTTATAGAAAGATTGTCAGGAGATTACACACCAAAATGTTATTAAAGTCATACCAAAAAAGTCCCAGAGGAGACCTCAGGGAGTTAAACAGTTCATCCTGCTGCCTAAGACAAGACCAGCTAACTCAACCTTGACTGAAATGTCTCCAATCTCTTTTCATACTCTGTTTCCTCCAAAGCAACTCTTCACAATATTGGAAAGATTTTTTCCTAGTACCCAGATTAAACACTCCTCCCTGCAGTTAGGCCTACTGCTTTTAGTCCTATCTATGGACATAAGAAAATAGATTACTCCCTTTGTCTTTGCAGCAGGCTCTAGATGAGCTGTCCCATTGTTTTCCTGTAGACTGTTCACCTACAATTCATTAAATTTTTCTTTACACTACGTTTTTTCTAAACCTCCAGTCACTTTAGATGCTGTCCTGTTGACTTCCTCTGCCTGGGCAGAGCCGAAGAGAACAGGAGGTGTAACATACTGGTCCACACAACCTAGTAGCACTTCTGTCTATTTTGCAACTAATTATTGTCTTGTTTTCAATCTATAGCCTATTATCTATAGCAGTTCTGCAATCCTTTAAAATGTCAGCTTTATTTCATTCTTCAGAAAACAGTCTAAAGAATTTTATCCTCCATTTTGAAAGGTGTTGCAATAGATATACTAATTTAGTTTCAGCCACATAATTTGCTCTCAACACACCAATCTATCTTCCTTAATATAGATGGAAACCACAAAAAGAATTCTGATATTGTTGCAGGATGCTCAGCTTGAGCAGGAATCTGTCACAAGCTTTTGTACCTACATATACATATAAACATTTAATTATCTTAAAGTTTGATAAATTATAGCCCTCCAGGATTAGATAAGGGAACTTTTATCTCTTAGAAGAGGGAATTTCCCAGCATCCCAGTGAAACACACAACTGTTGCTTCTAGCTATGTTAAGGGCCCAAAATAAAACTAATTAAAGACCAAAACCCATGAAGTAAAATTCTTTTTAAAATAACCAAAAATAGCCCAGCCTGAAAGAGCTGTGTTACTTTATTCTGCTCTTGAGTGTCACATATATTTATAATAGCTAGGCAATTTTATGCTCAAAATGGAAGAAAAAAATTTTAAGGCTTTTAAAACATTTCTTCTAATAATTTGTGAACAAATTTACAAAATCTTGTAACTACTCAGCTGGAATTATCTACACACTTACTATTGCTTATTATCCCTTATCCAACCTTAGATTCACCCATGTACTTGATCACAGCATATATGTAAATACATAGGTCTTCATGCATGCAGTCAATTTACAGTAAACTGGTGTGCTACAGATGAAATTTTCTGAAGCACTGTAACATGAAACTTTAAGTATTTTGAAAATATAATCCAAAACATTTCAGCATGTGAAGACTCTAGTAGCATCTCTCTGACACTGGTTCTTCTGGAAACATCATAACTAAATGTATATACATTTTAAACTGCCTTTTGCCAGACTAGGCATAAAATATTTCCCACTTGTCTGATATGTCATCTTCATGACTGCCACTTGCCAGCCTGCAGTTTAATGTGGCCTGTGTCACTTTTGCATGAGCACCTCTTATTCATCCAGATACAAAAATTATTGACATTTGTTGTTATAACTTCTGATCTGATCTTTTCCTCAGTGGCTTCCTACCTCTCTTTCCTTCCATGGGATGCTTAGGAATTTATACAGTAGAACTAAGAATTTCCAGCTGCATTGTACTAGTATCACTTATTAAATTACACAAAAGAATGGGGTTCTTTAAACATCATAAAATTTCTTTAGAACAGTACTTTTGGAAACACAGACCATATCATAGTATCTGTGTAGTAATTCTACTTTGCAACTAGTTAGTTCCCACGGATTTCAATATGCAGCTGAGCACATTTCACAATCCAATAAGAAATATTAATGGACTGTAACTCATGTCAGTAAGAAATATTAATGGACTGTAACTCATGTCAGGCAACTGGTTAGTCTTCCCCCC
>VXBZ01000795.1:989713-1008689 GCA_013399135.1 Heliornis fulica
TTTTTTCTTTTACACACAAGCTGGAAAAGATGTGAAGGGAAAGAAGAAGATATGAGATACATACACTGTTTGAGGTGTGTCTTCATTCACGCCCAGAAGAGAGATGTGACCTTAGAAGATGATCTGGAAGGGGAGGGAAGTTGGCACCAAGAAAGTTTATTTGGAGACCTGTCACACATTATGTCTCCAAGTTTAAACCCTTACTGAGAGATACTTGCATAGAAAGCAAGTAGGGTGGGAAACACCTAATCTGGCCTGAATATCAATCAGTCAATCAATCTTCCCTCTTCTTTCCCTCCCTTCCTCTCTCTTTTGCTTCCTTTCTTGTTCCAGCTTTCAATAGGATAGAGCTGGGAACTTTTCCAATATGTTTTTGGTTTTTTTTTTTAATAAAGTGCTTTGCACTTTTTTTCACACAGAGATTGCAAGATCCAGAGGCAGATCCATGTGCTGCCTACTTCAGATCAGTCTCTTGAGCCTGAATCATCTGTCTCTGACAGGACCCATGTGGTCCAAGTAGTCTCATCCTTCCAATCCCTTTTTCTATTCCTCTTTCAATTTCTGATGATATTCTCCTGACTCGGATTTCTTCACAACTGATGTAGTTTCTTGGAAAGATTAACTGCATGAGGTCAGCATTTTCCATAAACAACAAAATAAGCAGTGTCAGATATTTCTCTGCTAGTTCTGTATATGCTTCTCCTGAAATGTCTTCTTGGATAAATGATATTGTCCCCGTGACTCCTTGAAAAGAAACTTTCTATTTAATTCATGTTGTTAGTTGGAACAGAGGAGCAGAATTTGCCCCTTGCAGCTGAATGCAAAGCACTTGTTTCTCTTTAATAATATGGGCACAACTCAAAATTAATAGGGTCCTCATTAACCAAGAGATCAAACTCCAAAATTTGTTCTGTCTCCTCAAACATAAACACTGCCACAGGGAAACATCAGCTCTTTCCTTCTGCCTGCAAATACCATGCAGAAAGATGAGGTAGTAACAAGTGGTGAACATTCAGGTGGAGATATTTTTGTTTGATGGACAGACTGACAAGAGGCAGTGGCAGAGGAAAAAGAACAGGAAATCTGGGAAAGATAGAAAATCCTTGTGAGTGTGTTCATCCAATGCTGAGCAGGACTTACCTAATAGCACAGGAAATGTATTATCTAGAAATCCCATTTGTTACACATACCAAAGTGAAGCTGCGTCAGTTATGAAATTTCCCATACCACTACCCTGTGCTCATTCAGAATAGCAATGACTTCAGCCATGTCTTAAGAAATAGCCACCCCGATGTTTAAAAACTGGCAAGAGATTTTCAAAGCCTACTTTCATAGTGGCAAATTTAAAGGGGAACTGGATGACTTTAAAACGTGCTAACCTTTTAATCTGTATTACAGAGACTTGAGCACTGAGAAAGCTGGAAAATAAAATCCTTTTTCAAGCCCCTATTTTAAAGGGTGCTCTCATGCCTGGCCACCGTGTGGGTAATGTAAGGGTATTTCCTAGGAAATACCCTTTGTTACTTTGTTACAAAGGAATACACTTTGTTACTCAGTTCAGTATCTCAGTCACTTAGTTTGCTAAACTGTTTACTACAGGAATAAAAAACAACTCTCAGTTTCAATTCCTGCTATTGGTTTATTTCTCGGTACTGCACACAGGTATGCTTAACAAAGCAGAGAGCTAAAGCAGAGATTTATGCTGGTTTATTCCTTCAAGGAAATGGGCAAGTCCATATGCTCTGAGTGAGATTAGGTGAATCAGTGACAGCAAGCCATATTGCTAGCCTATAAAAATAGTGGTGGGAAATGGAGGGCTTAAAATACAAACAGGATAACAAACGTGCAATAAACCTAGACAGTTCTGAACTCTGCCTAATAAAAGCATCCAGTAAGCCCTTTTTTCCCTTCAAGTCTATTGAGTTCACAATGTACCAGACTGATGAAGTCTGAACATTTATTATTACTTTATCAAGACATTGCCAGAGAGGAGGGGGGGAGGGAATACAGAGGGCATGAACAAAAAGAAGTTTTCTACTTTTTTATTTAAACTACACTGTACAGTTAGGATACTTCTTTTGTCTTAAGGAATTAAAAATTTAAGCAACATATTTAAAGCATAAGGAAATAACTTGTTTGATTGAACTCCCTTGAAATATGATAGATGGCAATTAGATGTATTCTAGCCTACAGGATGATATGTTTTATTCATTCTTTACCAAACAAATTCAAGAGTTGAAAAGATATGAAAGAATACGTTTTGCAAAGCTAGCACAATCCTACACGAAGCTAATCTTTTTTAACAACCTAACAATGTTATCCAAATTGCCTAAGGTAAAGAATGAATATAAAGGGAGAATGCACATTATGTTTCACTAAAGAGAATAAATGTTAATTTAATTAAATAAAAGGGCTTCATAGTGCTTTCAAAGTAACCACAAATGTAAACACATATAATCCCTGGGAAAGTGTCTATTATAGTAGATGGTACATCTCAGCCAGTGAAATTGCAATGGGAACATGACCGGAGCCTTCAAGTGGAAGCCACACTAACCCAAATCTCTCTCTGCAAAGTAAGACCCCACTTTCTGGAGTCTGAAATGACCACACTCATGTCTCTGCCATGACCATGGCACACTGCCCTTGTAACGCTTCACAGGAGCAAAATCTCTTCTCAGTTTCCTATAGCAATACCTATACTCCTGAAAGTTATTTTGAATTAACCCTTATCTGAAAGTCAAATATGACTGTGTATCTGTAACACAGTAATGATTTTTTTTTTTTTTAATCTCAAAGAGTCAAAATAATACTCTTCTGGTCTAGACATCTGGAAAATGTCCTTCAAATTATATTCCAGTTTATCAAAAATGATCCAACATGCCTGTGCAATGTACCAACACAATCTACTAAAGTTCTATTAAATATTCAAATCCAGTTTGAACAGAAATTATACCTTTACTTAATGTTCCCTCTATGTAGGGATTTAAACAAGAATTGCTGAGGTAAGCCTCTAATGGAAACAAACTTGACTTGAACAATCAGCCAGAGCTTTTGCTTAGACAGTCCCTTTCCCTTCTTTTTTTCCCATAATATTTTCAATGTTATTAACAAAGACCAGATTTCACAGAAACACGGACTGGTTTGGGTTTGAAGGGACTTCAAAGATCATCTAGTTCCAACCCCTGCCCCCTGCCATGTGCAGGTACACCCTCCACTAGCCCAGGTTGCCAAAGCCCCATCCATTCTGGCCTTAACACTGCCAGGAAGGAGGCAGCCACAGAAGCTTCTCTGGGCAACCTGAGAAATTATCATAATTCTTATTACCGCTCTCTATAAATTGATGAACCCTAGTGATTCTTTCATCTTTAGAAAACAGGTATTTCACAATGTAGCAATGCAAAAATGCAAAAAGCCTGCAAAATGAAAGGTGAAAGTGTATATGTACTTGTATATGTCACACATTTTTAACATATACATGAGTGAACAATGATGCCTGTTTCCATTGTCACAGCAGGCTTTAAGACAGGCTAATCTTTTTTTCCTCAATTCTTTAAATTACACCAGTGAAGTCATATGTGTATATGGCATCTTAGGAAGAAATAGAAGGTGGATGAATAAAAAAATTAATTTAAAATTTTTGAGAATTAAACCAGTAAAACTTCTCAGCTACCAACTAATAAAGCTCTTTAAGAATGAAAACAAAACAAAACATAACAAAACAAAAAAAACCACAAAAACCGAAAACAAGTACTAAGAGATAATTTTCATTAACAGCAATAAGCAAACTGAAATTCCTAGGACCTTCTAAAATGTATAAATTGAAACTCAACTGTGATGACCTTCAGCAATGTCCCTCACACAGACATGCACACATTTTCATTATGTCCCCTTACTGTTATTAAAAGTAAACAGTTTTCAGAATGTATGCTAACCTTATCAGCAAAATGCCACTACTAGCTTCTTCATTGTGTAGGTTACAATGGGTGTCTTACACAGAAGAAAATAACAGGATAGTGGACAGCCCCCTTAACACCTTCAATCTGCTCTTTGTTATCCAACAGTGCATAGAACTATCAAATATGCATAATTTTACTGCCTTTGCTTTCTAGTAGAATAGAATTCTTAAAGTTGGAAAAGACCCTTAAGAACATTGAGTCCACCACTACACCATGTCCCTAAGCACACATTTACAAGCATTTTAAATACATTCCTGGGCACACGGCATGGTAACACTTTCAGTGAAGAAACATACACCACATTAAACCTCCCTGGCACAAATTGATGCCTTTTCCTGTCTTCCTATGGCTTGTTACATGGGAGAAGAAGCCAGCACCCATCAGGATACAACTTCCTTCTAGATAGTTCTAGAAAGCCATAAGGTCTCCCCTCATTCTCCTTTTCACTAGGCTAAACAACCCCATTTCCTTCAGCTGCTCCTCATAATACTTTAGACAGTTCCTAAAGTTGCTCTTCTTTGGACACTCTGCAGCACCTCAATGTCTGTCTTGTAATGAGGAGCCCAAAACTGAACACAGTACTGAAAATGCAGCCTCACCAATGCCAAGTACAGGGAGCCAATCACTTCCCTAAGTCCTGCTGGCCACACTGTTTCTGATACAAAGCAGGATGCTGGTGGCCCTCTTGACCACCTGGGCACACTGTTGGCTCACAGTCAGATAGCTGTGGCTCTTCGCTGACATTCCCAAGTCCTTTTCCTCCAGACAGCTTCCACTCTTCCCTAAGCCTGTAGCTCTGGGTTATTGCATATAGGGTTCTTGTGACCCAAATGCAGGATCCAGCACCGGCCCTCGAACCTCATACAGTTGGATTTGGCCCACTGATCCAGCCTGTCTCCTCTGTAGAGTCTTCCTACCCTCCAGCAGACCAACACTTCCACACTCCTTAGTGTCATCTGCAAACTCACAAAGGGCAGAGTTTATCCCCTCATCCATATCACCAGTAAAGATACTAAAGAGAACTGGTCCCAGTACTGAGCCCTGGGGAACACCACCACTTGTGACCAGCTGCCAACTGCATTTAACTCCATTCACCACAACTCCTTGGGCACGGCCATCCAGACAGTTTTGTACCCAGCCAAGAGGATGTCTGTCCAAGCCATGAGCAGCCAGTTTCTCCAGAACACTGTGGGAAACAGTGACAAAGGCTTTACATTCAGCCTTTCCCTCATCCACTAAGCAGATCACCTCGACACAGGAGGTCAGGTTCGTCTAGCAGGACCTGCCTTTCATAAACCCATGCTGACTGGGCCTGATCATCTGGTTGTCCTGTGCATGCCATGTCATGGCACTCAATGCTTCATAATATGGTGTTTTGGACTCTCTCATTGTCCTAAGTTGCTTCATACATATTTAGGTACCTTTTCAGCACTGCAGATGAACTGCAGTCTTTGCTACAAAAATTTCTCTGCTTTATCTTCAAGGCTCAAAATAGACAACATCCTTTCACAGAAGGTACCTTCCAGTAGTTCTTTCTTATGCCTTTCAGAACTGTTCTATGCTCACTGGAAAGGCTGAAGCTCAGCCATGGCGGCACCGAACACAACTTCTCCACCTTTCCCCTGAGACAGAGAGTTAAATGATTCCTGGTTGTCAAGTTTGGTATTTTCCATATAGATCGGACTGGGTACTATCACCTTGAGAGAAATAGTAATAGTCCAATTCCTATGAATCCTGACAAACTACCTTATGCAGTAAATGCAGTAAAGCATTATTAGTAGAAACTTGGCACAGTTTTCTGAGGACTTGTGAGTCTTGAACTGGACTGAAGCCAAGTCATGATGAAGATCAAAAATTAAGAAAAGGAAAAGAAAAAAAGGTGTTGTAAAAAGAAAAAAAAAAGATAAAGTGATGAGAAAGTCGGAGAATGGAAGAATAAGGTAGAGAAAGGCATGAAGTGTGAGAAAAGGGACAAAATGTAAAGGGGAAAAAGAAGGGGAAGGAATCAAGAAAGAGGGAAAAGGAAGACAAATTGGAGAGGAACAGAAAGGAGGAGGAAGGAAAAGGGAAGGAAAGACTGGGAATGCAAGTGTAGAACTAGAGTTCCAGTCAAGACAAAATGTAAATTGGTACAGGTCCAGGTCTCATCTGTTTTAATTTTTATTATTATGTGTATCTGTTTGTAGTTCTTAACTGCTCCTTTCTCTAGTGCACCAGTATCTTATCCTTTTGCATTCACTCCACGTACTAAGGCATTGCACTGTCTGGGAGTCAAAGTGAACCTCAAACTCCTTTTTGTCACCAAGGAGAGGATATTTTTCCTGCTTGGAAAAAAAAAAGCCATTTTGATAGCAGACCTTCTGCCTTGAATATAGATAGCATGTAGCCACCTTGTTCTTTTTTCCCCAGTTAAGTACTACATATGATTTTACCTGTCAAGTCTGGTCATGGGGAGGAGTCCTCATGCCTTCCATGGTGTTGCAGAAGAAATTATTTCTTTCGTTACATCTTTCTGTAAAGTGTTGGCTCAGAATATAACCTGCCAGAAAATTTAGGATGAGTTCTGATTAGTACAGTATAATTAATCACAAGCAAGGAAATATTTCTGCATTTTTATTATGTATTTATATTTTTATCTCATTTAAATTCTATCTTAAGCATTTTTTAAGATTCAATTGTTTCATGAGCCTCATTCTGACTTTCAGCACAGATATTAATTTCTTTCTCAGTGCTTGCAGTTCAATTCACTGCATTTTAAATATATTATTTATAAAAAAGTTTGCTTCATATATACATGCAAATGCATACATATGTATAACTTTAGCAAAATGCCAAACATTAAAGGAAATATGCATTGATTAATTCTTAAGTGTGGCAGCAAAGCAGAGTTTCAAGAGCCATTAGCTGATCCAAAGATTAAGACTTGAGAAGACAAAAGCAGGATTCAAAAGAGGTGTGGCAAAAAGGAATAAATAGAATAATTCTCCCAGAGTTTCATGTGGGTGGGCACCCATGGCCAGAGGCACCCCCCATTTCCTCTGGAAAAAAAAAAAAAATCTTCTGAAAGCAAATAAATACCTTAACAGAAATCAAGACTCAGCATGTATCCATTGACCTAGCTGCGAAAACTTTAGCAATAGCATGGTTTAACGTGCTTTCTTTTCCTGTTAATAAAGTTTGATAGCTTTTATTTAAGTCTTGCACATTTAAAAGACATTATAATTGACATTGCAAGGGGCGTCTTCACAAATTAACCATATGAAGAAATGGGAGGATGGAAACGCAGCAGGGGAGTGAGAATTGTAAAACTATGACCTAGAATTCACTATCTCCCGCATCTGTTTATTTTCTTTTGTTCAAAGTGTAGGGAATGGTGATCATACCAAAAATAAATGAAACTAGTAACTGGCATGCACTTCTGTGCTGAAATGGTCATGGCAGCATTCACTGGAATTCTATAATTCCCCATTGTATTGAGAAGTCATAAAGTTATAACGAAGACCTGGCATAATTATGACAATTGTGTTTCTTTGGTCAAGTATTAATTCTGAGGCTTTCCATAAAGCTTTTTTTTTAAAACAGTGAGCAATGTCCCTGACCACATAAATCCTTTGTCTCCATCACTCTTTGCATATTTAGCAATAATGATTCATATAGTCATAGGCATCTATGAATGAACATGGGCAGACAAAGTTTTCCCCCACAATCATGCTTGCCTGAGCAAAGAACCTGAATGCAATTGAGCTACACAAAATTCTTGTCCTACATGTTGTTTGAAAGTCTGTTTTTCAGTATATAGATATTTTCAAACATGCCCTCAGTAAGACACTTTGCCGTCTGTTATCACAGCATTTTCACAAGCCTAAAAACCAGCCCACTGAGGAAAAACTCCTCTCCCCTTGAAGTTGTAGATTTCATTCCTTGCAAAATAAAATAAAATAAAATAAAATAAAATTAAATTAAATTAAATTAAATTAAATTAAATTAAATAAACAACAACAACAAAAACAAACAAACAAACAAAACCCAAACAAAAAACCAAGCTTCGGACCTCACTCTGTACATCTGGATTGAGGATATTGGCATACACTTCACAGGGACACAGAGTGCCAGTAGCCTGCTATTACATTCACAACAGCTGGAATTGCAGACCCTAATTTGGAGCAATAATGTAATACCATAAATGCTAATGTTTATTTGGGTTTGGTTGCAGCATTCAGCTTTCACAATATCTGACCCCACCCACAGAGAAGCAGTTTCATCTTACAAAAATGGGGATAAGCCATATTAGCTGTATAATTGTGTCTTTAGACATCTGCATGGCTTACATTTCCAGATTATGTTCTGGCAGTGGCCATTCCAGATCAAGCCCTGTCCCCTTCAAGGCTTAACTATGACTTCAGCAACTTGCTTGTCAGCTCTCTTCTTAAACAGTCCACATTTTCTCAGGCCAGCATATTTCCTAGGTATCACTTCTTCTCTTTGGACACAAGACCATTCCAATATCTTGCTTCACTACCCTCCTTGATGGCCTCCATCTCTCCAGTACTAACTTAATCCACAGCAACAGCAGACCCGCCAGCATGGGGACCATGTTTAATATAACAGAGCGAGCCCTTCTGATCTCATCAGCATTTTCTTAAAAGGACCCCTTTAACACTCAAAAAATACCCTAATATTAAAAGCAAACAAACAAGCATCTTCCTTTAAAAATTTATAGCTCACTTAGTGGTGGTGACAGATGTCAGATTGACACCACTGGAGAAAAGAGTTTTCACTGATGCATACACAGGTTCTGGCTAGGCACTGATAGACCTCTTCTTCTCCTGTACCACTACCCTCTTCCCCAGACCTCCCCTCATGAATAAAACATGGTGCTGAAGCCATCACCTGGAGAGACCACCTTGAAGAACACTGTAATCCCCATGCCAAATTAATGCTTAGGTTCCTAGCTGACACTGCCAAGAGAGGTGCCAGTCTTGATGGTCTTCGTAACGTAGATACCTGCCACCCACAGAGAGCCAGACTGAAAGACCATCAATTCATAAATGTATTCTATTTATTTTATGACATCACATCAATTAAACTTCTATTCTGAAATCTTGGGTTGTAGCCGAAAATACCTCCAGGCAATACCTTCACGTTTAAATTAAAAAAACATCTCACTTCATCTGGTTTCTTCTGTTCCTCTTTCCCCCTTATTGTAGCTTGGAAATGACATACAAGAGATGGAGGAATATGGAAACAAACTTAAAAATCATAATTTTAGTTTACTGCAGCAGGTGTGCATTTTTTACTCGGAATTTATGAGAAGTATTAAATACTGCTCAGCTCTGCTCATCTTGCTTCAAACTCTTTCTGTCCACCTTAGTGCAGCATCCCATTGCCACCAATGGCACTGGATGTGGCTGTCAGAACCCATTACAATAGACTCTAAAAAGCCAATATTTTCTAGTACTACCTCCCAGTAATCCCTTAAAGTTGTCACAAAACCTTTTAATTTTATCAGTTTCAATACGTTTTAGGAATCAGTAGAACAGAACTCTTTGTGAAGTAGTGGATCCGGCCCATTTCTCTTCAGATGCAAATCACTCAGCCTAAATAAGCAGCCTGTCCCTGATGACTTTCATTATTAATTTCCTGTCATTAAATTAGATGAGATTAATAAATAGGATCTGAAAGACAATTGGCTAAATTCAGCTTTCCAGAAGAACTCATCCTCAAAGAAAACTGTGAAAAGAACCTGGTCAATCACCATATGTACTATGGGGATGAGGAGGGGAGTGGTGTTTGTTCATTCTGGAGGTGCTTGTATAGTGGGATTGTTTTCCTAATCTCTTCATCACATTTGTCCCACACAGGCATCCCTGTCTTATACCTGGTAGGAAGTACTCCAAGACAACAGGCAAGTTTTTAAATGCTTGAGAATAGAGTCACATAGCAAAAGATAGATTAATTAATGACATTTCTATGAAACACAGTAATTTTCCTGTCCTAATCACAGAATCACAGAGCAGTCAGAGCTGGAAGGGACCTCAAAGACCATCAAGTTCCAATCCCCTGCAATGGGCAGGGACACCCTCCACTAGCCCAGGTTGCCCAAATCCCCATCCAACCTGGCCTTGAACACTGCCAGGGAGAGGGCAGCCACAGCTTCTCTGGGGCCAGGGCCTCACCACCCTCATGGACAAGAATATCTGTCAATCTAAGCATACCCCCTTCCTATGTAAAACCATCCCCCCACATCCTATCACTACATGCCATTCTAAAAAGTCCATCTCCTTCCTTCTTGTAGGCCACTCTAATGAGGCGAAAGAAGATAAAACATTCACAATTAGAAATACTAATCAGCCTACACTGTCTTCAAAGCTGTTTTCTCTGAAAGGGTATCCTATTCCACACACCCCACTAGTACCTGTTCTTCTGAGGTACTGACCTGGAACTGTCATCTCATCCCTGTCTCCTCATTTTCCTCCCCAAGGTTAGACCCCCTTGCTAAGCAAAGAGAGCTCATGAGAAGTGTTGAAAGAGGAATAAAACTGCATCTGACACTGTACCCCGAATCTGATCCCATATTGCCTGTGCATGGTGAGACAGAGGAGGCTGATTGTAGTGGGAGATGGTACCAGCCTCTGTATGTTGGTTGCCTAATGCTTTCCTTTATAAAATTGTTGCAATCAATTTCTGAATAATGTCAACACTTCTATTGTTTGTCTTTGAAATCTGGCAGAAGATGGGATTGCCTTAGGGACAGTGTCATGCCTTTTGTTGATACTGTTAATAGTCAGATTTGGACAGGTAATAAAGTTGTTGAAAATTTTAACTGCATTTTCCAGAGCCCAGAGTTATTTGGGCAACTATCTAAAACCCCTAGAGGTTTGATGCATCTGCCTCCATGCTGCACCTACAACATCTCCATGGATAGCTATCTTAGGCTGGTACAGGCAGAAAGGCTCTGCCAGTCCATCAAGGGCACTTAGATCTAACAGGTGCAGGCTTACAAAGGCCAGTGTGGAGACATGACATGGTGGCAGCTACATCAGGAAACAAGAAGACAGAACAACTCTCTAGGAAGTGGTACCCAGAGTCTTGGAGCAGTCGATGAAGAAAAGCAATTGAAATTAAAGGAAGAGAGAGGCTTATGGGCAACGTTATGATGAAGACATCATTTCAAAGGAAAGCTAACTCAAAGGAGAGCTCATCATACATATCCCTCAAATGTCCAGCTCACATGCTTCAAAATGAACTGAATAACCTATTTCTGTTTGATGACACTCAGTCAGAAATTCCTTGTGTTGTTATGACTGGAGGCCAGATTTTATCAATGGGTAAATAACTGCCAGAGTAAAGCATTTTTGTGGTGTTTATTAATTGAAATCCCACAATTAAATGTCAAATTACATACACAGTAGACGGAAAAGTATTTTTGTTGCCTTCTGAAGGCTGCCAAATGTAGAGAAAAATACAAATTTACAATTGCCTTGTGTAAACCTATGTATTGCAGACCTTAGTGACAGGAAAACATATTTTCTCATAGAAACCCTGTGTCTATCTGGAAAACAAGTTATCTCCTATCCACCTTGAGGAAGTAGCAACTTGAACCCAATACAGCAAATTAATTTGGACCTAATATACCAAATGTTGACACAAAAAAAATAAATTAAAAAAAAAAAAAAAAAAAAAAAAAAAAAAAAAAAAAAAAAAAAAAAAAGGGGGGGGGGAGGGACAGAAAAGAAAATATATTAAGGAAATCTCCTTAAGTCACATATGAAGCCATGGTTCTCTTCATTAGTTTGCATTTTGTGTGCTTAAAAACTTAAAGGTAGACTCCAGAGAGCAACAGAGTGATGTGGAGGGATTGGGGAGCATAAGGCCACTAGAAAGCAGTGAGCTGTGAGGCAATCATATCACTGATGGAAGGTGGAGTCAGTGGCAAACCCTCATGTCATCATTAACTAGGCACAACACCTACACTTATGAAAATGGGAAGCAAGTTTGAAACTTGGTCTGCTGTGAACAAGGCAGAACTGCCGCTTTTAGCCCAATTAGTCATGTAGCTGAGCATCCTAGTAGAGTCTGGGGACTCACATCCACCTTCAGCCTACATGCAGTTTTCTAGCCTTTGTCTTCCCATGATTTGCACAGGTACCGCAGTTGTGCTTGGAGTGCTCACAAGCCCAGGACTCTGGCACACACTCCTCATCTGCTACTGTCTTCAAAATTCAGGAGCTCTAGGACTTCAATTGCATGTTTCCAACTGCGGAGTCAGTTGTGGAGCTGTTATAACAGAAGTTATAGTAATTGAGTGCTACATCTGGCTTAGCTAAGATTTCTAGATAGGATGATCGCCTACAGTAAGATTTTGCAGTATTTCAGCAGGGGTTGAACACAAAGCATTCCAACAAGCCAGAAGTAACAGTGGCCTGCTTTGGCAAGGAGGGGAAATGCTCTATTCCTATGGTTCCCATGTCATCCCTAGACCCATTTTTATAAAAATCTCACGCTCAGCATGCTGTGTAAGCAGAGATTCAAACAAATCTTGTGAGGCTTTCTGAACTTCCTCAGTCTGTGTAATAAAAGGGAAGAATTCTGAAAGTAAGAGTGTAGAATCTGATTCCCATTCCATCGGAGACTATTAGGATTACCTCTGGGATTGCTCTTTACTTATTTCCCAGCAATGCTTACATATTAATTATTTCAAGGCAATGTCCCAAACTTTTTCCCAAGGGGCCCTATGAATATAATCTACCTGAACTACTCTTTTGGTCAGTAGACGCCAAACAGACTGCAAGGAGATTTGATAATTTAGAGGTAAGCTCTTTTGCTCTATAAAATTCCACAGCATTTGTAAGTAGACTAGGAGAAGATAATGTTCATGTTCCACTCAATCTTCTTTCGAGGTATTGCATTGCAATTGCACTGAAGCTTTTGGTGGGTGTTGTATTCTTTTCCTGTGTGTGTTTTCTGGAAATATTACCAAATACTGCCACGAAATGTTTTCCTATTCCATCCCATTTGAACAACAGGTAAAATGACAGTATCTAAGAAGAGATGGAAGTAATTCCTTGGTCTTTAAATCAAACTCCCGTTAAGATTTGTGAGGTTTTTGACAAAATCAATGTAAGGTGTAGCTATGCCTACAGGAAAAATGATTCTTCAAGAATAGAATATCTAATTAATTCTTACAGAACCGTGCACAAGAAAATAAATTAAACCCCAGACGCAAAAAATACAAAAAATAAGAGAAACTACAAGACCACTAAATTTAAAAAAAAAAACCAAAAGAAACTATTTTTGAAGTACACTTTAATGACAGTTTCACAACATAACAAAATGGTAGCTTTTATAAATTTAAATTAATTCTTTCCATGTAGCAGTCATGGTGTAACAGGAGAACTGAATCAGTAATGACATGGAAATAATGCACAGACAAATATATTTAATTTTAGGGAAAAGGCTTGTTCATCTCTGCATTAAATGTAGAATGATTAATACTTCAGGTATTGTTTTAATACCTAAATGGTAACAACTACTATTTTCCCATTGAAAGTTAGTACTGACTCAACATGTGGTTATATGAGGTGTTCCTCTTTGGATGTGTCAACTGAGCAGGGAGGGAGCCTATTGCAATTACAGTGCAACCCTGAAGTCAGAGTTAATGCAAAGAGGCACGTAGTCAGAACCTGATGCTGATCGTAAAAGTCTTTTTTTTTTCCTGTCAGTCTACCTTCCCATTAAATCTCAGTTTTATTTTAAGATTTTATTATTTAATCATACATTACAGCCACACCTGCTAATCTTCTCACTCACTAGTACTACATGCTAGGAGTGTGACATACTGGGAAGCATCACAGTGGATGCTTCCTAGGTGCAGACGTGCAGTTTGCAGAAATACGGTTTCTGCATTCTGGGTAGTAAAAGATAAAGTTCATTTAAAGTGAACTTACTGAGAGAAAGGAGGGAAGGGGAAAGGACTTTCAGCTCCCTCCAGTACACATTGGTTGCTGTGGTAAATGTTTCCCTACCACAAGATGCAGTCCCAGACATGAGGTTTCATAACCCCTTGCCAATCCTTTCTCACTAACCAGATGAATCCCTGAATCCTCTCCTTCTATATACATTTTTAATCTTGGATTTTCAGTTGCTTAAAACTTTCCCAACACCCCTTTGGGACGAAGCACCCTGTGTCCACTTTCTACCAGAAAGCAATTAGCTTAGTTTTAATCTGAGTAAATCTGATATATGTATATCTGCCCTCTAAACTCATGTGCTTCCATATGTTCAAACCCAAGTCTTGCACTCACAGAGCTAAAAATCACAACCATACACATAAGGGCTCCTGCATCACCTTCCAACATGAATATTGGTACAAATTTCATGGGAAGTAAGTTGTGTAATGGATGGCTCTAATGAGCCAGAAGCTAAGAATAAAACAATACCCTAAATTAAGGGGAGAGTAAAACCCCAAAAAACAAAAAAAACTAAAAAGAGACAGGAGAGAGAATGCATGTAGTCCAGGACTGTAGGGCACTCATTACCAAACCGCAGCTCTGTTGAGCAATATGGGAGATTATCTCAGCTTCTCAAAAGAAGTGTGTTACATTAACATAAACACTATACCTCCGTTGTTTACCTCAAAAAAGAATCTCCCTAGAAAGAGGAGCTTCCTGTTACTGTGCTGACTTATTGCTGTTCACAAGTAGATAGGCCTACATAAACATACACATAGAATGTATGTCAAGTATAGGCATATGTGCATATATACATATGTATAATATACACATGTAAAATGCACATTAAACTTTTTTTTTCTATTATATATAAAGCACGTGTGCTCTGAACACATGTATATGTAAATCTAGATAATCATATTTTCTTTTATATATATATACATATATTTTTCCATAAATTCAGAGGATTAAGATTGAGCAACCCTGAAGTACAGCACTTCATTCCCTGTCCAGATGAGTGATAAGTGGGGTCCTGAAGAAAGTTGAGCTTTTCCCCAGCAAGAGACAGCTTAAAATGCTGAATATGCCTTTTTTCTCCAGCCAGACCACAAAACCCTTTCTCAAGAATGACATCATATCTTGTTAACTCAAGCACAAAGTGAATGAGCTCACACACACACCACCATACACACTTGAACACACATGCTAGCACACATACACATGAATGAAGCAGCCAAGCAAAGTCTGAGAGACAGACTTTTAGGAACAGAACTTCCTAGGAAAGGCAACTAAATATAGATTTCTAGATCCAAATTGCTTTCTAAAAGTAATGCCTGATGATGGTTCTTCAAGACTTTTGAAAACCAGATAAAGAATTTCAGACTTATTTTATACTTCTTTTTTAATCCCTTTTCATACTCAAACCTAAAAGAAATATTTTTTGAAAAAAAAAATCTGTATTTGTGGTCTCTCTGGGTTGCTTAGAGAGGAAACATAATTTGTTTTTTTCTATGTAAGAACTCCAGTAGAACAGAAAACACAGATAATATAGGACAAGAAGCACTAAAACTGTGTGCAAAATCTGAAGAACAGTGTGTAGCTGGACATCACTGTGGAAATGAAATACTACATTTGTGAAAGGAAAAAGAAATCCAAGTTCTGCATATTTTTACATGGGTTGTTTGCGCTCTTTGGAATAATATCATAATTCTGATTGTCCATTGTTAATAATGATACATTAGAGGTACAAAAGATGATACAGAACATAACTATTCTGAGAAAAACAACTTGAATTAAGGAAAGGCTTACACAGGAAGAGAAACAAAATGGACTACAACTTCCCTGATGGAAAAAGAGATGACAGAGAGGAAATATAATAGGGTGTACAAAATTATGAATGGCAAAGAGAAGATGAGCAGAAAATGACTATTCCTTATTTCTCATAACATTCAAAATTAGGGAGAATTTGGTTCCCTCTGCATTAAAAATAAACAAAAGGAAGTATTTTTTTCACATAACATAATAATTAAACTGTGGAAGTCCACCACAAGATGTTGTGGAGGCCAACTCTGTAACCAAGGTCAGAAAAGGTTTTAGTAAAACTCAGGAAGAAAAACTCTGTTCGTGGCTACTCAAAATGATGGTACAAATGTATCCTCCAGTCACCCTCTAAATCAGTGATTACTGAGAGATGGGAGAATTTAACTGGAGATGATTCACTTCATGTTAGCTTGCGTGTCTGCCACTGGCCCCTGCCACAGGCAATCCAATGGGCTAGCTGCACCTTGATTCTGACCTAATATGGTTATTTTTATCCTCTCTGAAATATAAAGGCCTGTGTAGTGTAGGTCTCATGAAATAGTACACAGAAACAGAGAACTCTGACATTGTCCTTTCAATTTTGAATTGCAATGTAATACCTTCAAATTGATGTAGAGATGAAGACACCAAATACGTTAATATGAATCAGCAGAACACTTCCAAACCTATATGAGCTGTTTTCCCCCTGAATCTCCCTATAGCTTCACATTTTCCTTACTTCTGCTATACATGCAAGTTTTAACATATATGGTTATATATATATATATGTAATAAATATATGGTATAGATTGATGCAGGGCACTGGTGTTCCTTGAAGAGTCTAATGCAGCGTGAGGCCATGCATGCACTAGACGTTTTCCATGTAGTCCCACCATGCCTCTCAATCCTGACAGAGGTTCCATCCGTCTTAGTATTTTAGCTCCTGTTGTGCTTGGTTCTTAACCAGAACAGCTCAGCAGCCTTTTCCTTAACTTAAGCACTTGTGTAGTCTCTGTGAAGTCAGTTTGGCTACTGGTACTTCCTACATGCTTTGTTTTCTCATAGGTCTAGAGCGCAAATCTGGCTTCCAGCACACTTTCTGTTCCACCTCTCCAGACTACTTCAAAGTATGGATTTTGTAGCAGCTGTATCTTTATTATTCATTAGGTATCAAGATGAAGAAACCAAACTCATGTCAATTTATTCAGGATTTAGCCCAGCTCTCATGAGATGAAAAGCCAGTCAGGGCATAAGTAAAAGGGCACTGTCCCAAATTCATAATTTATTCCTAACAAATCCTACTGCAGTTTTCTTAGGATTGCCATAAATTTTCGAGGATCAACACTGCTTCTGGAGCGCAGGCTGCCTAAGCGAGTATCTTATATCTAAACTGGCAGGGATAAGGGGTAATTTTTAAATTGTTTTCCTATGAACTCCTGTAAGTACATTATTCTGTTTACATTCTTCCCATTTGCATTGTTACATGAAATGTTGGTAAGTTTTCTGACAGCCTGTAATCCACAGTAGCTGCTCATATTTAAAACGTCACACTCCTGACATGTTGGGAAGTATCACAGCCCAGTATAATATTTGGTTTTCAAATTTTTGTTTTGCAACAAGAGGACCAACAGTCTAGATCGGCAAAAGCAACTTTGGTTATTAGAGTTTGGACATGAACTTGGCTTGCTAATGCCAGAGAAATACAAGAGCCTCCTTTCACGCTCTTAATGAAATCATTAATTATGTCAGCAGCTCAAACGATATATCTCCAAACACTTTGCATTACTTTGCAAGTGGTAGTCACATAGAAGTCTTAGAAAAAAAAATATTCTTAAATTCTGAATTAAAAATTCTAATAATAAATAGATTTCTGGTTCCAGGGATTTGTAGAGTCATTTTGTCTCATCCTCTTATTCTGCCACACTGGGACTGAAGATTCTGATATTTCTTGGGGCAGGGGGGAAATAAAGTGAATAATATATTATTGCCTTGTTGCAACCTAAATTAATTTCCTGAGCCTGAAAATTTGCCATGTTTCTGATGAACAAGGAAAGTATCTCAACAGACCTCTTTCTTTTCACTGTGCATTTACTGTACATGTGACCCTTGCTATATTTCCTATGATTACTAAATAGTTTGTTTTCATTAAATAATCAACCTTTTGACAATACTATTATAAATAACTAAATTATTTCTCTTTATTTAAGCATGCATAGCTTCATCTTTTAAAACAGCCTTCATTACAGAAATGAGCTCTCATATATGATAAATAAAACCAGATTCCAACCCTTAAAAATAAAAATGGTCTTGGGGAAAACTGTTTCTAATCACAGAGCTAGAATAATGCTGTCTGTGCTTTACTCTGCAGGACACTTAAGGAGACAGAGAACTTGTCAAGTAAAGCAAGGACCTACATTCAGAGTGTGTCTGTTGTCTTTCCACAAAAAAATTATTGATCTAATTCTTTATTCAGAGAAGTCCAATTCCACAGTAACTGTTTCAGTAAGTGGTCATTTGTTGCCTTTCCCACATCACTGAAAGATGGAGTTTATCTATTCTGTGATGGCGTAAAATGAATAAAAAATGCAGTAGCATGACAAACAAAGCAAAATAAACAAGATGACATAAATAAATTAGAACCAATACATTTTGTTACAAAGTCTGTTCTTATGTTTCTGGCCAAGCACTGTATTCACATGCCTTGTCACAACATAATGAAGCTTATAATGAAACTTCTGCAAAAAAAATAACCAAGGCGGGGGGAAAAGCCAGTATTACTTCACACAGCAATGTTTGCACATGGAATTTTTGAACTTAAAGGTGTGATTGCATAATTTACAAAGTGCTTCCAGGAAGACCCTGTAAATAACAGAAAGTCAGAAAAATTTCACATATGTCCCCTGACAATTATTATTGTCAGGGGACATATGTGAAATATATATATAACCTTCTTATACAGAGAATAGATTAAGCAATGACCTTTACCTGGTATTTGAGTGAATGGTTTCAGGTCAGTGAACTGGCTGGCTTGGTTTGGTTCTTCGGAGGAACTTGAAAGACTCAACAACTTACATAGGAATGGCTTCAGGTGGTAATGTAAAACTTGAGATGCTTGTAAAATACCCATGATAGCAGATGGGTATAATCCAGCTGTAGACAAAAATCAACTGTAGGAGGCAAACTTTCCACAGAAGTGAGACGTGTACAAAGGACAATGATGGTCCCAAGAGATTAAAAAAAAAAAAAAAAAAAAAAAAAAAAAAAAAAAAA
>VXBZ01000795.1:1020841-1040063 GCA_013399135.1 Heliornis fulica
TTTTTTTTTTTTTTTTTTTTTTTTTTTTTTTTCTTCCTCGCATCGGTGACGGTGCGGGTGGGGAGGGAGGCGGCTGGGTCGCGTCCCCCCCGGCCGGTGCCAGCGGCGGGAGCAGCCTCGGGAGGGCAGCGGGAGGGTGTTGGAGGTATGCGTGGGGTTTGCAGCCTCCAGCAGCGCTCCCGTGGTTACCTGCCCCAGGTGCTCGGTGGTCGTGTCTAAGGGGTAGGCAGAGGGCGTTTGGGGCAGGGAAAGGGCGAGATCTGCTGTCTGACTTTAGAAAGCTTTTGGGAAGGAGATATGAGAGCTAAGGGTCCCTCTTCCAAGGGGAGCAGCGATGAGGCTGGCTGCCCACGCACCTGGGAGCACTCTAACTGATCGGGCTGCCCGGCGTTTCGCTATGTGCCGCATCCTTCTCCAGCACTGGCGCGGAGCCCGTATTGATAAGGGCAGGGGAAACACGCAGCGGTGAGCGCCGTCGTGAAACTGGAGTACGAACAATTTATTTGGATTTCTGCCATTTCGGGGGGTGGGGTGGGGATGCGGAATTATCAAAGGAAAGGGAGTCCTTAATCTGACTCGGAGGCAGAAGCATTTTTTTTGATAAATGATAATGTAACTTAAGAGACTCTATTCAGGAAAAGACCTTTTTGTGCCTTCCAAAATAATCAGCGTGGTTTATACTAACGCTCCTTTGCAAAGTGCAGAAGAGAAGCCACTGGGCTGATGTAGGAGCAGCTGTCTCTCACATCAGACTCGCTGGCTTTCACTGGATTTGCATCTAAGAAGGAAGAAAGGAAGAATTTCTAAGGAAGAAACACCCCAGTCATACTGGGGAAGGCTGTTTTGTTACTAAGTTCAAAGGAAGTCAGGCTGGAGAAAGAGGGTTGGAAATTCCAATCACATCTTATAGGGAAACATGACACAGCAAACTAAATTTCAGAAGGGTTTCCTTGTAACTGTTTTATTACATACATAAGGACAAGGTCTCCAAATAGTACTTCCTCTGCCAGTTAAGCAACAGCAAAAAAAAATCCCCCAGGTGAAGTGACTTCAGACACACCTAAACCTTGGCACCAGGCAGACAGCTATTACAAATCTCCTACAGCAAATTGTGTAGAACATGTTATTGCTGATATTTCTTCCCAGTTCCATTAATGCTTAGCTGTTTTGTACTCCTGCAAACTATTGTTGAGCAATTTCTTTCATCTGAGACTATTTTCTTGGGATATAGAGGAACCGAATTCAGTTTCAGAATAAAAAATTAAAATAATTGAAGTACAGTCAAAGGCTGTATTTGCTTGACTAGGAAATTCTGAACTGGACATAAGCCAATTTTTTTCTTTTTTTTTTAAAAAGTTAGATTTGCTAAGAAACACTCTCTTTTCGAAGCTGGAGTTGTTCTAACACTTGTTTTTAAAGGTCGGGATTAGAGGTCTTCCCAGCATACCCATTCCAGTCTGACTGAAGCATGGTGGGGAGGTGGGGGAGAAAGTAGAAGCTGAACAGTCAAAATGCATTTCTCAGCTCCCTCTTTGCTATGGCATGTAAAACACACAGATAAAAACAGTTAGCTGTCAGTTAGTGGCATTCATGTAGTTTTATTTGTGGGTACAGCACAAACACAGACACCGCACTCAAACATGTGTCCTGTTTTAATATCACCACAAACCATTCCTAGAGTTAATGGTTAATAACTCACTTAAGCCTAGAGACTTTTTTATTTTTCAGTCAAAGGCTTAAACTAGTAACGGATGAAAGTACTGAAGCACATTATTATAGCCATGCAAAAATAATCAGAATGACATAGGCCTGATTCTACAAACTTTAGTGAGGCAAATCTCCCATGGAAAGCAATAGCAAATTGTCCCACAAAAAGATTGCCAGACTTATTATTTGTTATAGAAATGCTTTAGCTGCCAAAGAACTTCTGAGGAACCTGGTGATGCCTCAAAGTGAAATTAGATATTTTTATCAGCATGCCCAGACACTGCAGCATCGTGTCCCCAGATCCCTTCAAAATATTTTTTCTAACCCTGAGATAGGCTGAGCAGCTTTTACTCCCTTTGGAGACAGTGGCAAGGGCACTCAGTCTTGCAAAATCCAGACAGAGAGCAGGCTGAATCTTTTCCATTTTTTTGCTGAACTTATGATCAGACCCAATGTGAATAGTCAAGGATAATAACAGCTAAAGAGCAACTCTGAGGCAGAAACTTGTTGTCTGAAGAATGTTGCCTTTCAGTGATGCCAGATAGCCAGTGGAAAAAAAAATTAAGAAAGAATGTGCCTGATAATAACAGCTTATCTAGAAGTACATGAAGTCAGAATAGTCACAGGTCATGGATTTCTACTGTTTTCCCCCATAATGAGACATTACGTCTCATATGTGCATAGTGTACATGGATACAGTAATCAGTTGGGACACTCTAGTCAAATACAAACTGGCAACATCCTTCTCTCAAAAATGCCCACCATGTGTAAGCTTAGCGTTTACTGCACCTGATTTGGGGTCAGACCCTTTTTTTTTTTTTTTTTTTTTGCTTTGAATGAAAGACACATTTTCTAGAAGGATGGAAGGGACCTCTAGTGGGTCATCTTAACCCTAACAGCCTAGTATATTTTTTTTACATGTTGTACCCAATATGTGAATGCAATCATTCCAGTTTCCATTGCTTTCCTACTCTGTGTGTGGGTGAGACATTGTTGATATCTCCATTATGAAGCACTTCTTACATCAGCGTTCTTGGGCAAGCATTTTTTTCCCCCTGATTTACAAACACAGCAGTTGTTTGAATAACTGAGGCAGAAGGTCAGAGAGATATGTATCTATCACATCTTCTTTGTTTTACGGAGATTTCTGATCTAGAGTATACAAAGGAAATTGGTAGGCAAAATGTAATCCTTAAGCCTGGCTGAGTAATAAAAGTCATGTGAAATGTAACACTACGTAATGTTATACAATCATCTGGACTAGCAGAATGTTATTTGGGGCCAGACTTGATGCTAAATATCAAACAGGCATTTAAACAGATACCCACCCTCTTTGGCACACTAGCCCCTCACACGTCAATCCCTGCATTATTTTGGAAATGCACACTCACTCAAGATGTAGGTCTTGTAATGCGCTTTGACTGCCTTGTGTGTACTGGAACAAAATCTTTAGGCTTCAGCTCTGTAAAATGGAATAGCTTTTCAATCAAGAGCGCTTTAATAACAGGCTTTAGAGATTCAAGATTTTGTCACAGTGGGTAAATTGACCAAATACGCATTACAGGATTAAGGCAGCTTTAGGTTGTCTGTGATAAAAGGAATTATCCTTGGTAGTTTATAAGAGGCAGTAGGAAAGCTTTGCTCATCACATGAGACGTACTGTTTTTAGACTCAGTAAAGCACCAAGATTTTGTGTGCTTTAGAACTGCATTTCCCATACAAATGTCCTGGGAAAATAGATTACTGGTGCTAGGAATGTAATGTGAGCCACAGTTGACAGCTTGACAAGCAGCACAGAAGCGTGCCACTCAGAGGAGTCTTAGGTACCAGTTTTATTAGCATACTTGCAAAACAGACAGACCTTAATGAGAAGGTTGTTAGAGGTGTCTGTTGGAGAGCTTCAGGGAATGCACTGGTCAATAGAATTCTCCTGGGGGAGATCTTGAGCTTGCTTAATGGTCACAGCTGCACAAAAGAGAAAGAAAAAATCTGGGTTCAGCTCAGTACTATCACATTGCAGTTTTGCTTAGCGACATTGATGAAATATATGTCCTAAAGCCTAAACTAATCCAAAGCTAATTTTGGGATGCTTGAAACATAGAAAAGGTTTGGTCAAGTTAACATTTATAATTTTGAGTATATCTAGGCCTGGTTTTGAGAAAGTACTCTTACTGTATGACTACATGAAAAAAAGCCCAACAGTCATCTTTCAGTTTCATTGCAGAATGGGAGAAAGCTGGTGTTTGAATTTTACACTGAGCAACAGAAATGTAATATCCCTTTGAAACCCATCACTGGAACCCAATACTCAAAAAGTGCAGATCTACAAAGACAAAAAAAAAAAATAGTGAAGAGGGTGCTCTTAAACCAATGAAGGCTATTTGAAGTTGCCAATTTCAATTAGCTCTACTGTTGGTCACATCACAAATCCAAAGAGTTTGGCTGAAGGAACTGAGAAAGATAAAGTGCAGAACACCCCTAATAATTTAGCTTATTATCTTTGTCTACCATGTTTTGAAACCTGGTAACATAGAAGAATAATTAGGCATGGGATGGAAGGAAGGAATATTTGCTCACAGTTATGTGTCTTCTCCCATTTCACCCACATGGAGAAACAACTTCTTATCCAGCTAGCTGACCAGATGATTATACGACAGGCAAGGTAGTGAATTCATTTTCTTTGGCCAGTAAGAATCCAGTCACATGCAGTATCCTGATGCAAGATGAGAAGATACATAGCCAATCTCAGCACGCTGAAATAGGGCAACTGGAAGGAAGAACTCATAGCATTCATGGGAACACAGCTAAAATCCCAGCTTGTGCTTCTTCTGTGGTTCAAAGTGTAGCTGAGCATCTATTCCACATCTAGGAAAAAAAACATATTTCTCACAGTTATTTATTATCCAAGTACCATTTCTATCTTCTTTGCTCAGACATTTCATACCTTCTTTGCTAGTATGACATGTATGAAGGACAGAAAGTTAAACATTCCCCACCCCCAGTTCCTCAAAAATAAGACAGAGGTTAGTCAACTGCAAGATCAAGAGCTCTAGAAAAGAATACCGGAGACCCACTCAAGACAGAATGATCTTGAACATGATCCAGTAGAGAGCCAGCATAAAGCTCAGAGGGAACAGCAGGCAAGAAATTTGGGCTCTGAAATTCATGCTCAACAGAATACTAGAAAGGCATCTAAAGCCATAATTAGATGCTAGTGGCCAAGGAGTAAAATCAACAGGAATAGCTGAGACTCACCTCTGCTGATGCTCAGGCTGCTGCCTCACTGCATAGCTCATTATGAACTGAAGCGCCTATAATTTAAGCACATAAATTCAAACATTTTTCTATTACGCTGCCACGATTGCACTATTTAAATTTAGAAATGAAGTGCACTTTTATATATTTATATATGTTTTTGAAGTACAGGACTGAGCAGAAGAAAATTGTTAGAATGATGCTGTATAAACACTGCTTCCGGCTTCAGTACAAGTACTTGTTATTCCCTCCCTTGCTTGACTGCAGCGCTCCATTATCTGACCCTTTAGTTCTCCTATCTTTGACAACCGCCTTCCTACTTTTACTGCCTGAAATGTGATATATTAAGGGTTGTAATGCTTTCCTAGAACAGAGCAGTGACTAATCCAACTCCAGGTCCAGTGGTGTGTGATCGGTCAGCTGAGAATTATTGCCTGCTTAGGCCTTTCCCTTCTCTGTAGGGAGCAGCTACTCTGAGAAGCAGGACTTTTTCCAGCAGTCTGGCTTAACTGGGTGCCTCCAAGCTTGAGAGTTGGTACATGGGCACTGCGGGGGTCACTGCCAGGAGAGAGGAGTTCTGCCAAGTACTGGGCAATAACCAAATCCTAAACCTTCTTGTTTTGTTTTGGTTTTTTTTTCCTCTTCCTCTCTACTCTTTCTTTAGCAAACGGGCTGTATCAGAGCACCAGCTATTGCACGATAAGGGCAAGTCAATCCAAGATTTACGAAGAAGAATATTCCTTCAAAATTTAATTGAAGGTGTCAACACTGCCGAAATCCGTGCAACTTCAGAGGTTTCACCTAACCCCAAGCCTGCTACCAACACGAAGAACTACCCTGTCCGATTTGGTAGCGAAGATGAGGGCAGATACCTAACTCAGGAGACAAACAAATCACAGACCTACAAGGAGCAGCCCCTGAAGGTATCAGGGAAGAAAAAGAAAGCAAAACCTGGAAAACGTAAGGAACAAGAGAAGAAAAAGAGGCGAGCCCGCTCGACTTGGTTAAATTTTGGCGTGTATGGAAGCGGCATGACCGAGAGCCCACTCTTGGACAACTCTGTTACTACACACAATCACACTTTAAGGTAATTCTGCTACATCCTTTTGGGGGGCATACCGTGTATTTATTGAAATTGTTATCCTTTCATGTGTGAGGCCAAGGCCTTGCTCAAGCCTGGAGAAACAGCACAACTTGATGCTCATAAATGGGCAGTGGCTTTTCTAGCAGTGCAGAGTCTCAAGGTGCTCTCTGGAGGTAAGTACCCTTTCCACTTTGCACTGGTGACAAAGTCTTTCTTTCCTGTAGCAAACAATTCAAGTAAACACCTTATTCCTAAAATAAGCTTCCTGAAATGGAGTGAGTAGCTAGTAAAGATATTCCTGCAAAAAGAAAGTGCTTCATAGTCACTGAAATTTCCCTTCCTGTTTTAACTGAAGTCTCTCACTTCAGATCTTGGTCCTACACTCGGGCCTCAGCAGATTGAAAGCTTTGATTTTTATTTAAGGCTCTGCATCTATAAAATGGTGAAGTTTTCTTTTCTCCCTCTCAACACCTCCCCTTTTTGGCAACTTTCCTACCCTTGCTTTACAGTTTTTCATTTTACTGTTTAACCTTAGGGGAGAATACGGAAAATTTCTCTCTTAGTAATATCTGCAAACAATGCAGACCAGCCTTTCACCATAAAATTTTCCCTGCCATTAGGACTTTTTAATTCAGCTCCATCTTTTTGCCAGCTCACGAAAGAATTACGTTGCTGCTGAAAAATGTTGAGCATTGCTTTTGGAGAGGGAGGCGTGCTTCCCTCATGTATGACAATGAAGGGTTTTCAGGGCAGTGGCAAGCTGGAGGCTTCAGTTTAGGTGCCCCAAATGACTCACTCACTTGTAGTCATCTCAGCTTGAGTAGAAGTCTGCACATTCTCAAGAATCCACTCCTCAGTTCTCCTTAGATGTTTGCATTTTCAACCCAAAGGCAAAAAACTCCACCTTTTCTCTCCTCACTTTGGAAGGAAAAGGATGTAACAGAAGCAAGACTTGGTCCCAAGGAATCCCTTAGAGAGAGACACCAGCTGTGGGATTTACTAAAATCCAGTCTTGAGGTAAGGGCTACAAGCCATAGTTAGGAGCGTGCTCCATTGCCTCAACTTCTGCTGGCATCTACAGGAGTTACCAATGTTCTGATCTAGGCATTCAGTGCTGCAGACCATAGACCAGTTTTCATGGCTTAGCAGTTAGTAGTGAAGTAGGAGGGCCTGGTTTGTCTCAGTGCCTTAGGAAAGGCATGCTCTGGGACTCCAGTCAGGGGTTGCTGGACATTTCAACAGGCATTAAGGAACTGTGGTAGCCAATAAATAGTACCTGCCTTTGGCACATAGCAATATTGAATGTAGGGAAAAAATATTCCAGGGTGTTTCAACTGTTGGTTGTATAGCCAATGAGATATGTGAAAGGACAGGTACAATCCCGTTGATTTTCCTAGTTCAGCCTTTCTCTTACAAGTACAGTTGGTTGGCTTAGGTCGGCAGGTTTTACTGTGGAGTCCAGACTGCCGAAGGCAATCTCTGGCTTTACCTCACTAATATTACTGCCCGAGTAATGCAGTACTTCCCCAGAGCAAGAAACAATTTCATAAAGAGGAACTATATTCTAGATACTTCATGGAAGATGATAAAATAAAAGGAAGCCATAAAACAGGAAAACAAAATCACTCCTTTACAAGTACAGAACATAATACACTAGCTAAGATCTTAAGAATCAGCTGGTACATGAGCTTATAGTTATCCCAATAGGTTGGGAAAAGATCTAACTCCTAAACTTTAAATGAAAGCAAGTCCCAACTCCTTGACACGTGCCTTGGAGGGAGTCAGGTTCAACACAGTTGTCTATGTGGTTGTTGGCACAAGGTGGACAAGCACATTTTGAATGGAGGGGTGACCACATCTGAGTGAGCTTGATTCCTCAGCTGTACTGATCTGAATTGGGTACTTCTACTCCATCTGTGTGTAGGGAACAAGGAAGTTGTGTGCAAGCAGGATTTCTATGTGCTACACCAGTAGAAGCTGCTTTTGTAGCACACCTAAGGCTATCTGCAGCTTAGGAGAAGCATTGCTACTTTACAGTGAAGGAGTGGATAAGCAGGGCAGATGTCAAGCAAGTAAAAAGATAAACTTTAAGCTTGAGTCTCACTGCGTCTCTGTGCTTCTTTTCTGCTCAACATGCAGAACTAAAATCCTTGTGCCAATTCCTTCTGCCCAATCTCAATCCCCAAATTTGGGGTTTAGGTCAGAAAACAGGACCAAAAATAATGTTCTCTCTAGATCTTTTGACTTACTACAGGAAGTATCTTGTAAGAGAAACCAATCTTGCAAAATCTGGGATCAAATCACAGAAAGCATCTTGTAAGTAGTCATTAGTACAGAGCCCATTGTCAATATGTGGCTTAGCTTAAACTCTAAAACAAAGCCTAAAATCCAAGCCAAATTGAAAATGTCAGCCTCTTAAAACCAGACCTGTGTAGTTCATAGAGTCACACTGTATGACGTGTGCCATTATTACACATACTGCAATACAGACCAAATGCACCCTAACACCTATACACCTACTAGTTAACTATTAAGGAGCTCCATGCTAGCATTTCCATTCCAGGCAATTACAAAATTCTTTCTCATGGACATTCCAGCTATATTCCCATTCCAATTAAATTAAGCTGCTATTACCTAATTTCCTAAGAAACCTTTCAAAAGAGTAGACTCCCTAATGTTAAACGTAGTCTCATATTCAATGTGCACATTAAAAAAAAAACCCTCTTAAACTCTCGAGGATTTGCTTTCTGTGTGGATCTCATGCCCACATACATCTGCCATGTGGAATGCTACCCACAGCTTCAGCAATCCATCCAGCAACACAGCAACTCACGTTCCATTTTAGAGCTTCACATTCTACCCCATAGCTGTTTCCCAGGGAATCAATGTGCATTACAGAAATGTGCTGTTCATGGGAACAGAAAGGAAAGAAGCCCAACCTGTCAGCATTTCCTGCAGTGCTGCTAAGAAGTAACTTAAAATGATATTGTAGTATAAGTAATATTCTAGCAGGATAAGAGCAGGCTCTGCTTTTGTTCTCATGCCTTCACAAGGAAGGGAGGAGTGCAGAACTCACACCAGCTTCCAGCATCCCTTAGAAAACTCCCACATCTTAGGCCTGCAGCTGACTGTTTCAGCTTTGACCAAATGCAACGGCTTTAACATGACGAGATGCTCATTTTCTATCTGGCTCACAGAGGGAAAGTTTCAGTATTATGGTGCTTTCATTCTTTCAGCAATTAAAGAGGCATGCTATCAAGGGTCTGTTCACTGCAAGACCAAAGCAGCCTTTACTGCATGAGTACCTCATGTACTCATATACATAGCAGCATAGGAACATTTACCTCTTAGGTGAACAGACCCTTGTCTAACTGGTGGACTATCAATGGGAAATATAGACCAAGTAAGCCCCATGGGTCAGTTTTAATTAGAAGCCCGGTGCCACATCCAAGTGGTCAAGACAGCAAGGGCGTGAATACCAGAGTGTTCAATAGCAACTTTTTTCTCTTCAATACAAATTTCTTGTTTCTCCAACTCTATTATTTTCTTCTGAGCATTTGGTACATTTATCATAGGTTGGTATGATTTTTTTACCTGTAGCACTCAGGAATCACCTTCTGTAAGGCTCTAAAGAAAACTAAATTCCCTTCCTATTTCTCTGAGTGTGCAGGAGAGTGGAGTAGGTGGCCCCAGTGTCCTAGCAAGCTGCAGGTCTTCATACGGCTAGCTCAGTTGCCTTGAAGGCAATATAGTAGAGATCTTGAAAGGATGTCTAAAACGGTAGCACTCTTAAACAAGCCCTATTATTGCAAATGTTTACTGTATAATCTGTGGCACTCTTGCTATTAATTTTATGTCTATGCATTTGAAGTGAAAATTAATAATTTTTCTATTTTTTCTGTCCTTTTTTTCTCTTTGCAGGAGGCGCTGATATTTTCAGAAAGAGATTTTTGGAAGACATATTGCAGTATTCTGTAATAGTGAACATATGGGAAGTATTAAAATATTTATTACCTGTAAATATTGTAAATGCTCAGAATAAAACCTTTTCCCCCCATTGCTCTCTGAAACTGCACATTTGGTTATTGTGAATTTTCCTTTTTTTTTTTTCTTTTTGCTAAGGCTAAGACAATTATTATTGTCACATTTACCATAATTTATTTTGTTGACTGGTGTATTTATTTTGTGAACGTATCTTGGTGCTGCTGACTTTCTATATTTTTTGTAACATAATGCACTTTAGATATACATATCAAGTACTTTGATAACTGACATAAAATGTTCCTGTTTTGTGGTTGACTTCAATGGATGCCTATATACAATTGTTCAAACTGATTTTCCTTTGTGCATGTATAATAGCAGTATTTTAAAATTTGTAAAGAATGTCTAATAAAATATAATCTAATTAAATCATGACTCAGAAGGAAAAATGTGTCCTTTAGGAATTTCAAGAGCAGGAACACTCTTTTTTTTTTTACTACATTTGAAAATCATTTTAAATTTAATATGTTTACATTGCTTCAAACTCCCACATTTTCACATTAGCTTTTACTTAAAAATCACTCGGAACATATTTTGTTCTAGTGCTCTATTTCAGGTTAGCTAAGTTGCTGAACAAGCTGGAGGTACTGTCATATATCTCAGACCCCACTGCAGCGACAGCATGATTCCCAACGCTTCCAGCCCCCCCCACCCACCCAGCCCTGCAAAAACTGAAGCACTGTTGCACTCTCCAAATGAGAGGATGTGAAAGGCAGCCCCAGGGGATGCATCACTTACTATGCTTTTGGAAGTTGCTCACACGTCACATCCCATAGTCTTGTTCAAAAATGCTCAGTGTCCTCAGCTCTCACTAATTTTACTCAAAGATGAAAATGTCTACCATGTGAGCAGAGTCTCAGCCCTTTGTACTTCAGGGCGACCTTATGTTAATGTCAGAGGGGGAAAAGGAAAGGGAGTGTTTCTTGGGTGAATATATAAAGAAAAGAAAAATGGAGACCAAAGTAGGTGACACATCTTTCTTACATTGCTTGGATAACTTTTCCCACTGCATGGCTATTTCTGAAAAACATCTGCACTAATTTTACTTCTGCCTTACATGCATTGAAAATTGCACTTTACGGGGTGGAGGGAGACCATCTTCATTCCTTCACGGTCACTGGCTGCAGAAAACAAAAGAAAAAGCCTGATGATCTCCTATCCCTTTTTTTGAAGTGAACATACGAGTCCTGCTTCCGATCCCTTTTGCTACCACCCACATGTTAATCACAGCAGCTGCTGTGGGGCAACCTGAATCAAAGAGGTTGTTTCATGGAGATATCTGCACTTTGTAAAATCCTACTGAATTTCCTCTGTCTCACCCCTTTAACATCAGCAACATTAGAAAAAAATGAAAGCGTGGAAAAATAAATTACAAATCCTAGGAATTTTAAGATAGTTCTTGTAATTGTTGCTCCATTCTGTAGTTGCCAAGATTATTTTTTTCTTCTTCTTCTTTCTTTTTTTTTTTAAAGTGCCATCTTTTTCCATTGCCAAAGTACAGCCATCATATAATATAAACCAGATGTATTTTTGCTCTCTACCCAATCTTGCAGAAAACTACCTCCAAGAAAGCACTGAAAGCAAGAACATTTGACAAAAACCTACCCATCCTTCTCATCCACTTCTCCAGTGTGTGAAATTCAGTGCTTCATTATGTCCAGTTAATTACTCCAGCCACAAAGCACATGCATATAATTTCCTTTTCAGATGAAAAGTATTACACACGATGAAATGTAGCACAACTTCGGGGTTGCATTAAAGAAAAAAGGCATGGTTCCTGCACATTTTCAACTTGGCCCCATTGCACATCCTATTTATAGTATCCAGCTAATGCTTGGATTTATACGACTAAAGTTAACTGCAGTATATTCAGAAGACGATTTTGTACCTCAGGATTACCAGCATATCCCAGCTGGAACTAAAACCTAAAGCTGCAGTGGTCAGGGGCAATTTATCTTCATCAGAAAGGATGATCCTTGGCAGATAGGGGACCCAAAGAGTGTAAACCAAAACCATATACCCAAATTCTAGACCCTGGCTCTGTAGAGCTGGCTGCTTCGTAAGAGGAGATCTAATTTTGAAGTGCCTCTGGCCTCCCCAATGTTTTTACACAGTTCATTAAGGACTTGCAATTTGTTTCCTAATTTCTATATGCAAAATATGCAATTGTGGCAAATTTAAGTGCTGTTTTCTTAAAGACCTTTACACAGACCTTATAAAAGCTGTCTATGGATCCCGTGGTTCGCAGACTACGTTTTGAAAGTCACTGCCACAGACCACTGGGTTTAACTCTGCAAAGCTGAATGAAAGTTTTCTTGAGCTCTCAGCTTCGCAGAAAAACAAAGGAAAGAACTGAGGCAAACTACATCAGCTTGGCCTTCCTAAGTGTGGGGACCAAAGTCTTCCAGAGATTTCACTTTCTCAGACATGATTCAATCCAATGATTCAGCTTGTCTCAGAGACCCTACAGGAATCAGGACTTAACACTTGATGTCAAATGTAAGGTATGAGTAATTTCGGGGGAGGACAAAAATGGTGCAAAGACTTCAAACTATGCATTGTTTACAAACTTTCTCTTGGAAGATTGTACTTTTACATTCATATGTGTCTGACCACTTGAAGATCTTCCCGGCACACCTAAACATCTTTAAAATGGACAGTGCTATAGGTGAGGAGGCACTCCAAGAATTTAGAAGCACCAGAATAAAGGTTGTTCTTGTAACTTTCATTTGGCCTCTTTCTTCTCACATTACAGTCAGGGCTAGGATTACATGATGTTGCAGTTCTTCTGCCACCTATCTTCTCTTCCCTCTTCCTTCCTCTGCCTTTGCCTCCCCATCTATGTCTCAGTCCTTTTCCATTGTTGGAACCAAAATCCAGCACTTGTCTTTTCAGGTGATGTCAGCCGCCCTGTGCTCTCCTTGGCTCAGTCTCTGCTCCCACCGTTTATGCCACCATTCCTCTCCTCCTCCCCTCTCCACACCCCAAGAAGTCCTTTCAGCTCTGTTTCTCCTGGTGTCTACCATGCCCAGTAACACTCCAGCTTTCCTTCTCTTGTCCAGCTAATCCCAGACCTCACCTTCTCCAAGATCTTTGCCCCAGCTTTTCTCCTCCTGGGTTATGCTGTCCTCTCAGCACCCACACCAGCTTCTTCATCTCTTTACTGACCTGCCAGCAGGAAAATCAACCACAGCAGAGCAGGGAGGTTTCCTCCTCAGTGTTGCTTTACACTGCCTTATCTCAGTGCATTTCCCAATCTCCTGGCTCCTGGCTAGGCAGGCAGGCATTTTCCCTTGTAGCATCTCAGCCTGCTCAAAGAGCGAGGTCTGCACTCCTGGGGAATGTGACAGCTGGAGGGTGGAGGGGTGCCTTTGGTCATTCAGTGTGGGATGTGCGCTCTTCACACTTGGTGATGAAGGCTTTTGCTGATGAAGGAGCCATTATTCAATGAGTGCTTTTTCAGAGGGTTACAACATCCTCAGGTGTTCTATAAGGTAATAAAAAAGCATTCCTAGTGCAGAGGGTGCACATCCATATATCCTTTTCTTTTTTTCTCTTGAACCACAAAGGTGCTAGGGCTTCTCAGAAGAAATCCCAGACTATTCTTAACATGGATAATACAATGTGTTTTCCTTGTTTTGCATTTAAAGATAGTAGGTCTCTTTTGGCAGAAATTTTATAAAAGACAGCTGACAAGTTTTCAGCTTGAGAGGTCCAAGATGAGCCAGAATTACAAGGAATTGGAGACACAATGCCATGCTAGACTATGGTGGGCTACCTCAGAATTGTGCTGCGCAGCTGTCCTGCCTCTCAGATCCAGCTAACACAGTCAGAAACTTTGTTACTACCCGAGACCTCCACGAGGAACTTATATTTGGCACCCCACTGATGCTCTGGTTTTAAAGTAGTCACCGTGTTTACTACAGAACTTAAAAGCTTTTACAAGACATCAAATGATGACAGCTCTTCACAGCAGCTGCCCTGTGCTGGACCTCAGCAATGGGCTTTTTAAGGCTCTGTGCACTTGGCAGTGGTAGCTCCCTAGCATCGGAGCTCCACTCACAGAGTTTGTTTCGTGGTCCTTCGTAAATACAGACATTCATTTGGCTTTCAAGACACACAGACACTAAAAGCCAATGTAGTTTATGCCCATAGAGTGAAATGACACTGTGCTCTCAAGGAAGGGATTTCAGGCACAGCAGCTCTTTTGCTCAGCTTTAGGCCTTCCCCATCTCAACATGTGGACAGCCCTATTCCCCGCACAATGCACCCACAGTGCAGCAGGCATGCATGTTCACTCACGAGTAAGTGCCCTTGATCTCCTGAGCCACCACAGAGAATTTGGCTCTCTTGCAGCAGGGGAATGCTGTCTGTATTTAGTTACAGCCTTGGAGAGCTTAAAACATTTTTGTTATTTGGTCATAATTTAATTCAGAGAAAAGGTGCTGGAGTATTTTCTCTGGAGTCTGAAGTCCTTTATTTACTTAGAGGATAGACACAAGTAGAGGAAGAACAAACCACCTTTAAAGCACCACACCACCGTATCTCTCATTACAAAATGGAAACTACCAGCATGAGCTCACGTGAGCATCGAATTCATTAGACAGTATTCATTCTGGGCTCTACTAAGACCACCACCAGTTTCTTCTAGGGGCTTCAAGAACAAAGCCAGGAAAGAGGCATGGGCATTCACCTCCAATTTTACCATCAGGAGCACTAGGATTCCTTTCCATGGATAATTCATTTTATTTCTTTATCACAGTCACTATACAATATAGGGTCAGACCTGTCCACTTTTATAAAATGTTCTGAGATCTACTGAAACCTTGGGGTAGAATGCAAAACATTATCGCCCCTCCTTTTTGTTGGTTGGGCTTTTTTTTTTTCTTTTTTTTTCTTTTTGTGTGGTTGATTACCCCTGTTCTTTCACTCAGACTACGAATACAGTCATCAGATAGTAAGCCATAGATTTCGGTGTTTACCCAGATAAAGGAGACCATGCTTAAATTCCATTTCTCATTACCCATCCATCATGATGCCCCTCTAGACATTGACCTCAGTAGACGTTATGTACTTCCCACACAATTTTTTTAATATATATACCCCTTAGAATCCACTATTTTAATTGGTTTCCTGGACTCTTCTCACAACTAAAATAATTTTTTCCTATAGTTAATGCTAACTAATTTACTGTGGAAAATATCTATGACCTAACCCTCTCCACATCCCTCCTTCCAAATGAGTTAGCAATCCAACGGGGTGGTTTGTAATGCATACGCCATGCACTGTCCTTCTCCAACAGCTGGATCCTGCTCTCTGACAATGCAGGTGAGCATCCTCTGCAGCTCACTGTGTGCATGGCTACATTAGAATACATGTTTGGACTTTTTGGAGAACTTTTAAGACCAGTCTGTGCTGTGCATAAGCTCCTCTTAAGGAAAACTTCAGAATATACGAAGAGATTTTTTTCTCCCGGTGGAAATGAGAGGTAAGCTCTACCTATTCACTCATGGAAAACGTTCATTAAGCAGCAAGATACTGGAACAGCCTTTCTTGCCATGCCGCTTGTGTGCATGCACAAGCATGTTAGAGGCAGGAGGGATTTGTGTGGATTAGTGCCATTAGAACTATATCTTATAAAATCTGGATCACTTAAACAGAAAACTAGAGCAAGATAAAGGGGAAAAAATATCCGACCTTGTAATCTGAGTTCTCCAGTATGTATCCAATTTTTCCATTTTATCACTATCCCAGAGAAGTGAAGAAGACCTTCTCTGATACATTTCAAGTTTTCATGCTCTTAGTCACTTTACCTGTGTTCAGAAACTTATTTTTTTAGTAAAAGCCCTCTTTTACCCTCTAGTAACTGGAAAGATGTGGAAGCACACAAGCTTCCATGTCAGAGTAAATCACTGAGTTCAACTAAACTCTGGTCAAAATAAGATCAGTTCTTTACTCAATGAGAATAAAAAGTGGCTTGGCCAATGGTTCAGGCCTGAAACTGGATCAACCTTTAGTGTGAAATGCCTACTGACTAAAGGCTCCTCTCATCCAGGTTGGGGCTCACAGATGCGGTGACCCATAAACATGGGAACTGGGGCCATTAGTAACCAATTTCTCAGTCAGGATTTTTAGGACAGTCTGCTTTTTCAGTTCTGAGACAAAACAGGGAAGATTTAGTGCTTTGCTGTACCCATTTAAAATAACAGCAGGCAAGAAAAGTCTGCAAATAGAATTTTTTCCTTTCTACCTTTTGTATTGTTCCAGTTTCTGGCCTAATAATCAAGAGAAATTTACCAAGAAAGCACATAGACCTAACAAATTTTATCGTAAGACCAAAGAGACGTATCATGCTTTTTGGGCTAATGAGGAGTCTTCTCATTGTGTAGTGATGACATTCCACTCACACATATGAAATCACAAGAGATGAAGGACGAGTTTCCTAACAACAGTGAGAAGTTACCTTAAGTGCACCCTGGGTTGACAAGGCTTGCTTGACTGCCCCGAGTGGTTTGAGTCTAACACACCAATGAGTTCCAGATGATTGCTCACAATCACAAGGATTACATGGTCTCCTTGACCACAGTGGGGTTGTTAGATACACAAGTGCTCAGTATTGCAAGCACTGACCGCAGATAGGTCCTACAAGTTTGCTGGAATACACAGAATCTGTGAGTCGCATGCAGCAAAAGCATTGACCGTGCACAGACCCTGCAGAGCCAGGTTATTCCTGGCACAAACAGGTCAAAGCCGCCAGCAGTGGCTGGGAAGATTGGAGGCCTTGTGTCTCAGCACAGCTGGCCAGTGCAGGACAGAATTACTGACAGTCTTTTGGGTGACAGTCAGTTCCAGATGATATGTTGTGAGCAATTGGCATAGGTATAAAAACTTGACAAAACTTTGGGGTTCTTTAAGTGTGAAAGATGCAGAGAGGCTGTTCTTTAAAAGGCCTCTCCTCAAGCGGCCTAGCTGTTGTGCAATGGCTACAGGAACTTCCTTACACGACAGAGTAGATTTGTTTATATTTGAAACACTAGATCATGAAATAAGATACAGAAAATGCTATCTATGTTAATGAAATGCAGCTGCCATGCACTGATTTTTTATTTATTTATTTATTTTTCTAACATTGTGCTCGCTCTCACATCAGGACACCATAGGGCTAAGCAAATCCAGAGTTCTCAGCTTTGCTCGGTTTCAGAGGCTCCCTATTGGCAGGAGAACGAAAACTTTAAATAAATACATCACAATCACTATGACTGTATTCGAGTTATTCAGATAAAGATGACATGGGGTAAATACTTGGAGTTGAGCAGCTCTAATGACAGATGATCTGTCATTTATATTTAATCCATTTAAGAGACATTTTTATCAGGCAAAAATCAACCCACTGGGACCATTAATAGTTACACTTATAAAAAAAGCCGGCAGCCAGCGACCAACAGAGACAGACATAACAAGAGTTAGTCTCACAGTCCAAAATCACCAGTAAATTTGGAACACACTTAAATGAACAAATTGCTGTGCATGTTATTATTTAAACAGCACTGTAGTAAGAACATACACATGCATAATGAAAACAATTACAAGGGTCTAATCAAAATTCTCTGAGAGAAAAAAAACCTCAGGAAAGCGTGAAGCTCATCTAGGTGATTTTAACACATTGATAGGAAAAGGAGCACACTGGCAATTTGCCTGAAGCTGGGAAAGAACAGTCAGCAATGCTGTCTTATTTGTCAGGGCCTAGGTAGGATTAGATGGAACAACCTACAGTGGTATATACAATGTCTGTTAGGTATTGTGAAAGGAATGCTTGTCTGGGTGCACTGTAAACACCCTGCAGAGGTTTTGTTGATGTTAGCAGGAGCTATCCTCGGGACCAGCGCACACGCATCAGAGGTTGTGCTGCAGCCTGCACTCACCCGCTCATCTGCCTTGTGAACAGGCAGACTCAGCTTCTCTGAAGGCAGGCTCTTCTTCCAACTGGAAAACAGCATATCAAGATCTAGCTCATAATCAAGAGGCTGATCCCACACTGGATTCTTGGGAGTCATCCTGCATCTCACCGATGTTTTCCCTTGTGCCAGTAGGCAGGGCTATCAAGGAGGAAGATCTCACAGCAGATCAGATGAGCAGCTGTCTCAGAACTAAAGCGAACACCGCAGGAGGGACCAAGCAAAGAGATTTGTGTCAATTTTTCCTTATGCTGTTTTCAACAACAGACTAGAAATTCATTCACAGTCGTTTTCTTTAATACCCAGACCTCTGCCTTATTTGTTTGGCTTAGACACGCAGGGAGAGGGGTGCTCTAGGGTTATATTCAGATACCCTTAATCAGGCAAACCTTGCAATAAGTTCACTGGTAGTTTTGCCTGCATAAAAATATTCCCAAGGGCCCCCCAGAGTTTGAAAGTATTTAACATGTTTTCAACACAATTCCTCTTCCAGACTATAATTATCTGTCACTTCTTTGCACAATCTCAGTCCTAGTTTCTTATGACCTTCCCTTTCATCCTCATCCTCCGGGACTGTCCCACCAGCCCTCTTTAAGAGTACAGATTTATATGCTGTACATATAAGGTGAGCAGACTTATAGCTTCAGAGCTTCTGGCACAAGGTACAAAGTAATAGCAACAAAAACACTGACATATGCAGCTGTTTCTTTAAATAAGGGAAGGCCAAGCAAGGTGACTGCTGCCAGCCAAGTCTGAATGTATAAAGAGAACCACTTCCAGAAAGAGGGCTCACAAAGTTCTTGAAAGTGGGACCACCTCAGAGATGAAGTTAGTCCCTTCCCCTCCCCCAGTCTTCCCTGACCTGCTTCAAACTTGAGTAAATCAGTTTTTCCAAGCCTCTCACCCCAGTCCCTCCCCTTCAGCAGTCTGATTTTTCTGTGTGAACATTTTGGCAGATCTCTGAACAGTTTTACTCATTCATTTAATAGTCACAAATAATGGTTCTGTTAGACCAGCTAATTATTTCACCAGTCTCACAGATGCATGCCTTTCCTGCACCTTAAGCAAGGGGGAATCCGGTGCCTACATGAGCAACAATAATAAGAACTGATGCGTTCTCATTTCTTCCCTTCAACAGATTTTGCTCCACGGTAATTTAAAAGAAAAGGACAGAAATTAA
>VXBZ01000795.1:1040090-1114519 GCA_013399135.1 Heliornis fulica
AAAAGGCAACAATTTCTCTAGGACACAGAACGCAGGACGTAAATGAAGAGAACCACTGGAGGTCACTGTGACAGAAAAGGAGAACGAGTCAGCTAAAAGCAGGACCTCCAATGCACCAGCCACCCGTTTGAGGTGGTGGTGGTGGTGGCGGCGGCGGGGGCTGAAAGGTTGAGAGAAGAGACTGCATCTCCAGTGTGGCTTTACTGGAACTTGGAGGCACTGGCTGCAGAAGCAAGGCAGGAGACGAAGCTTGTGTCCACATCAAAAGCTTCAATTCTCTCCAGATTTCCCACCAAAGAATCTCAAACTTTTATCTCCTGTGTGTGTTTACCATCTTCAATCTGACTCTGAAGTGTCTTGCCCTGCTTAGAGCCTCCCAGCTCCATGCTGTGCTTAAGAGCAACTTTTGTAAAAGCAAAGTGACCCTACAGCTTACATATATAATGCCGTGTTGCTTTCAGAAATACTGTTTTTCCCAGCACCAGGAGAACATTAACCAAAGGCTGCAGACATTTCGCCTCTGCCCTGGCTGGCAGCTTCTGAGGAGCTTCTGCTCCTCAGCCCTGTACACAGCACATGGGACTTGTTCCTAAAAGGAGAATCACACATCGGTTACAGTGCCGCCAGCTCTCCAACCTATTTCCAAGAACTGCATAGCTTGAAATCCTTATTCACTTTATTAATGCATGTGTAGGAGGGAGGGAAGGAAGCACGGCGGGGGCGAGGGGGACAAGGCAAGAAACATCACACCTTTCAAATGTAGGGGGTCATTTTCTGCGCTTTTCACCCTTCCCCCAGCCAGCTGTTCAATCCCACGTTTCTCCAGTGATACCCGCTGCCTCTGTGACAGGGGTATGCACAGCAATCATCACTTGCAATGGCTGAAATCACTTGGCTGGACCCACAGGAGAAGAGGTTTGCAAGTTCATTTGGCATAAGAATCCAAAAAGCTATACAAACTTTTTCTGCCCTTCAGAGGCCCCTTTTCGAGCCTGCAGCTTCCTTTCCACCCCATAGTCCCTCTTTCAGGCCAGCTTCTGACATGCCCTTATTCCACCCTGTTGCCCTCCACAGGTTTCTGGTAACTTCATCTGCAGCACAGAATACCTTATAAAAGTAAGAGAAATGTGAAATACCTGCTGTGAAATGAAAGAACAGAAACAAAGCTGCAAAGGCTGCATCTCACAAATGATGTCCCTTCAAGAGCAGCTTTCCTTTCTGTCTTGTTTTCTGTGTGTGTATGCCTGCATGTATTTTTGAGTAATCACTATGCATACATGCACACGCACGTACGAGTGTGTGGGGGAGTGAGAGCCAGAGAGCATATAAAGGGTATTTGGGGATTCTTTGGTTTTGGACTCTCACACACAGTTGGGGGAGGCAAGTTATAAACATAAAGGTAGATCCAAGAACGAATACTTTAATATTTGCAGATCTTGATGGCTGCCAAATGCTAGCATTTCAGGGATGCATATTCACATGCAGCTGGCGACACACATTGGAAGATGCCCAACATTTTGCCAGTAAGGTTCCAGATTTGAAATATCTCAGCAGAGACATATGTGCATCTTAACACCAAGTAGGGAATGTTTCCCCTTATTCTCCATACTCATTAACTAATAAGCAAGCAAAAGGGTTTGCTGAGAACAGGAGAATGGAAATAAATCTAGAAATCCTGACCTTTTAGAAAGAGAAAGTTATCCTTCCCAGGGCCTCCAAGTCAACCTGTTAGCTCCCTAACCTGGAGAAGACACCAAAGCTTATTAGACTCAAGAAAAATCAACCCACACTCATCCCCCCTTGGGATGCCTCACCTTCATAATACTTTCTAGGCATTCGTGCTAAACAAAATTCATTGCAGCTGGAGTTTTTTTTAATTTCACTTTCTTAAGGCTATCACACAGGTCCAACATTCCCCAGCTTATTTACTGCTAGTCTCACCAGTAAGCTGGGTGCCAGTTTTATTTAATTTGTTTTTCCAGTGGCAGTAACAATCTGTGTGGAAAGCATAAACAGAGGGAAAGAATCTGGGATCAGCAAATGGTGTGCACAGCTGCACACCATAATTTCTGCGAGTGAAAGTTTTAATTCAGTTCATCAGAAGAAGAGAAGAAGAGTTGGAGGCAAAGAAGAGGTGGAGTAGTGGAAGAAATATAGCAAGAGGAAACAGTAAAATCCAAGGCAGCTGGAGAATCTTGGAGTCATTATAATTAAGGCCCAACAGGTTAGAATTTCTAAAAAAAAAATGAGAAGACAAACCCACAACAAGCCAACAGGTCTTCAGGAGGTCTCAAAAAGATGATTCTAAAGTATATTGGAATGGAAACAGGAGAATAACAGTCTGCCTTCATTTCTCTTGCAGGTAAGAACATTTGAATGAGACACAAAACTAAATGGGAAAAAAAAACCAAAAAACCCCAAACCAAACCCCAAGATGAAGAAAAGTACAGCAATTCTAAAAAGAAGGTAAATAAATTTTAAACCCAGAAATTGTGAAGCATTACTATGGGAGGTACAATGTCCAAAATGACATTTCAAGCCCCTCTTTAATAACAATATGACAAGTAAATGGTAAAGTTGGAAACCACTTCAAAATGCAAGAGTAAATACAGAAATGACAAGAAATCATACCCATCACCTGTTCCTTGAAGGCATCACACAACAGTCATTATTGATTGAAGAAGCAAGTGAACTAGTGAGAGGATTGATGATATCTACACTTTGAAGTACTTAGGAAAGGTAATGGGAAAAGTATAAAATAAAATTGACAGTACTATTTAAACAGAGGAAGGAAGGATGTTGCCAATTAACAGGAAATAAAATTTCAATCCATTATTAGAACAAACCTGCAAATGCTCAGAAAAACTTCCTCCACATTTATTGGCTGGTAGGTGAGTCAGGAGTATGGTTCCTAGTTTGTTTCTGGCTAGGTACCTTCTGATGTCAAGCCTTTTCCTTTCAAGGGAAAGCAGGTTTTGTATTTTCTAGACCATCACATTTCAATCAATTAATTCATCAAGATGGATTCTGTCACTTACCTTGCTGAAGGCTTGTTGTAGACCATGTTCACACCTCCACAGTCATAACCATCTTTTATGGTGCTACTCGTGAGATACTATCTGTCCTATATTCCATGGGGGGGGGCTCATGACTATTGCTGCTGCTGTTGAGACTGAGCTCAACCGAGTAATTTAACCCTCTGAGGGCATGTATGTTTCCTTCCCCTCTCACAGCAGATCTATTTCACAGGAGCACGTAGGCTTTCATTTGATCACCTCCCTTGTACTTTTTTTAATCAGTTTGCATGAGCTTGGGTGGGCATTCTACAATGCTTTGGGCTGCATTTGAATGCCCAGTACATCTAACAGTTGTTTCTGGGTAAGACTGAGTCGTGCCACTGCTTCCAGAGGTGGAGTTCAAAACAAAACTGTTAGACCAAGACAGAGATCACACAGGTGGAAGGATTTGGAGTTATCACAAGGTGTCATGTTTCATCCTTCCTTTATGTGAGACTCTGCCTCTGTTCAAGGAGCTGATAGTGGCAGCAGTTCTGCTCTTCTCCTGCTAGGTCCTGAATTAACAGCAGTGTCTGGACGAGCTTCCTCTTCCTCACCAGCCTCACTTTCTTGTGGCTGGTAAACCTGGTGAGAGGTTGTTGCTCCTTTTTCTTCCCTGGTGAGCATTTCTTAAGTTAGGAGAGGTCAAGGAGAAGAGAGAAGATGATGGCCCACAGCTATAACCTCCCAGTACAGCATGTACTAGGAAGCCTTCATTTTCTGCCCCCATCCCCTTTCCGGATAACAGCTGTGACTGGCCTTGTCAGACTGAGATTGTTCTCAAATAATGCCCCTTGGCAGCCATTTAAGTGTTTCATCAGCTGAAGATATCGGCAAATTGCTTGGTTTGGTGATTACAGAAGTGTAACACACTTGAGCTGCTTGTACTCCACAGCTACCTGCTGTATGGGGGTGGGGTGGGGGGGTGTTAATGGGAGCTTTCAGTCTAACCTCAGCTGAGGGCAGGTAGTATAAGGATGGTTCAAGTCTGCCTCCTCCCCTGTATAACCTTCCTCAGCTGAAACAGAGACAACCTAGATAAACCATTCAGAACACAATACTTTATGGAAGAGCCAAGGATTGGGGTCATGGTAATATGCCCACTTTAATTAGCTGCTGGTTTGTGCTGTGCCAGAGGAACAGTCCTGCCCACACTCATCCTTGTTCCACGGCTAGACTTTACATGGACATGTGGCAGAAAGATCAGGCTGAAGATTAGGGCTCCTGCCAGCAGAGAAAAGAGGTGGCCAAGGGTGTGACGTGGGCGGAGGAAGGCAGAGATACCCTCTTTTGGCTGCACAGGTGGGTGCCAAATAAAAGTGACAGTTGGGTGAGATATATGTAAATAAATGTAAAAATAAAGTCTTTTCAGGAAATCAATACTTTTTTTAAAAAATAAAATTATTCTGTACTTTAAAGGAGCTACAGAGGCAAACACAGTTAGTTTTAGCAGGGATGTCAAGATGTCGATACTGAACTTTGCTCATTTCTTTGAAAATTGACTAGATCTTATATACTGTCAGACTGAAAATTGGCTGAAAGACCATAAACAAAAGGGGAGTAAGAAAGGCTGCATTTTTGTCACAGCTGTCATGTGAGTCATGGATTTTCATGTGCTTTCAAAGCATCCGTGACTTGATATTTAGGGATTTTGCATGTGGGCTGGTAAACATGATGGTTAAAGAGCTGAACCAATTTCTCTGAAAACCTTGAGTTCTGCCAAGTTAAACCCTAGACTGCACGGGAGGCTAATAGAGAGCAGGAGCTCAGCAACAACACTGTGGTTACACAAAGGATCAGGCCAGTGGATTCTCACTGAGAGCTTTAATTCCTCCAGGGATAGAGAGATTTCTCTTTCCCCACAACATTTGCAGTTAGGTAGAATTTTCAAAGACCAGCTCTGGCAAAACAATGACTGAAGTTAAATGGCTTCTCACAGCAAAACATAGCATATTAATGACTTGAAGGGAAAAAAAAAAGAGGAAAAAAGAAAAGAAGGAAAGAAAGAAAAAAAATATTAGCTGCCTAAACAAAAAAAAAAAAACAAACCCAAACAACACACCCATCCAACCACTTCTTCACCTGCATCTTTACATCTGTCATGTCTCTCTCATGACACTTCTGCAAAATTGCAACAGCACTGACTCAGACCAAAGATCCATCTGGCTCAGTACCCTGTCTCCAGTGCTGGCCAAAAGCAGATGCCCAGGGAAAATTATAAGCAAAAGATACAGTGATACTTCCTTGGAACACTCTTCCAACTTCCAGCAATTTGCAGTTTAGGGACTTTCTGGTTTTGTATTTAATAGTCTTCGTAGATTTTTCTGCCATGAATTTGCCCACACACTTTTTGAAGCTGTGTAATTTTTTCTTGAAGTTACTGTCACTGAAGATTAATCAGAGAATTCAGTACTAAACAATGATACTAAATAAATATTCAGAAAGCACAGGCAAACTTGCCAAAGGAGTTACTCTTGGTCCTGTGGTGAACATTCCTTAAAAAAAAAAAGGGAATGGGGGAGAAAGAAATCTTTCTATTGTTCCATCAATTGCCTGATCACATAACTAGTATGAAAAAGTGGTCGAGTATCTCAGGATACACTACAGCTAATTATATACCAGAACTTCTATATATACAAAATATATGAAGGAGAAATAAAAATGGAAAAATTGTGTTTACAGTAAGAGATCCTGTTAATAGCTATTACAGCATGGAGAGAGATTTCAGACAGACAGATGATGGTTTCCTTAAAAAGCAATGATTAGTCTATTCATCCTTTTCCAACTGCACTTGTTGAAGTAGTAGATGAGTTTTGCAAAGGTATGCTGAGTTTTCTTCCCCTTGGTTTGTTTTTTTTTGGTTGGTTGGCTTTTTTGTTTTTTATTCAGCCAAGGCACCCAAGGTTTAATTGATCTGGCCAAAACCCATAGCACCTGTGGTTCCTCCTGAGCTATATAATATCAGGAGATAGAGTATACTTGATCAACTGCACACTTCTGAAAACTCCAGCTCTGAAAGGCTTTTCTACAATCATTTGTCCATTGATCATATGACTGATAAGAAAGGCCCTGTATCTTCCTTGTAAAGCTCTCCCATTTTCTCAGAGTGGAATCTTGTGACTATGCATCTGTATGTAAGTGTCATGTTGTTCACTCGAACATTACAAGTTCCTTGGGGTAGAGATTGTGATCTCCACTAGCAAACATATCAACTCTAGTGTCAATCCAGTTAGAAACAAAATAAGATGATTGTTTGGGGTTTTTTAAGGCAATACTTTACTTTGATGAGAACAAGTGACAGAAAAGATGCTTATGGACACTGCAGGAAATCCTTTGTATAGGTCTTTAAAACCAGATTGATTTCACTAAGCAAAAATAGAATTCTGCATTGAACCTTAGTTTTTGAAGATACTACAGCAATTACATATCCTGGGTTTGCATCCACAAATATAATATTCATGCATAAAAATGTACATTTGGGGGTAGGGGGTTGTTATTGCAATGGCATACCAAAACCAGACATTCCACAGGGCATTGGGTATTAGGAAAAAGCCAACCTCACAAAGCTTCCTGATTCCCTCTATCTACTCATCACTGTGGATACAACAAAACGCAGAAATAATCATGTGCACTGAGCCAGACCTGAGGTGTAGAAGATGTCAGTTGAAATTATTGGACTTCAACAAATTCAAAGTCCATTGAAAGTGAGGTCTTATACCAACAAGTAGTGCTGCCTGCTCTGTCTTAGATATCAAAACTGCACTTTTCACACTAGGCTCTTGAAAGCCCTACTGTCTGACATGTTTTCTTGGGCTCCAGAATCCTATGGGACTAACACTTTAGCATTGTGGTGGAGTTAGAAACCCACCATGGAGAAGTTTTGCCCAGCTTTTTCTGCTTCTGCTGTTTAAAAATCATTAGTCAAAATAGAGAAAGCATCTTGATTTTTAATGCTGCTATGAATCTGTTACTTATCTTTTTATCTGAATTACAATACATTAATTTTCTGTTCCATATATAAATTGCTAAGACACATACAGTGTCTTTAGGACATATAGGATGGATTAGAAAAGCCTGCTTATTCAGTTTCTGCTTTTATGACTAATCCCCTTTAATATTTTGGGGGGTTGTGTGGGGTTTTTTTGGTTGAAATACACATTTTTCTATGTTTTTTTTTCTATCAACTCTTATTAGGTTAATTTTTACTTTTAATGTCCTTGATCACATCCCTTGAAGATGAAAACATTTTTAAATTACTCCTGATTTAGTCCCATAAACCATAGTGGTCCATGGGAATTCCACAGTGCCATCTACTGAAAGGGACTAGAATAACTGATAAAGCAGCACTCTTTTTTCCAGTTCATCTTACCTTCCTCACTTGTTCCAAGGTCTCTTTCCCTTCTCCGCAGACCCAGGGCATTTTGTAACCATGCCAGTTTCTCTGTCTCACTTTTGTGCTGTACTTGTGGTCATAGCACTGCACTAATTATTTCCAACCCTAATTTTACCATTCATGTTATTATTATTTGTGTTTTGTGGGTAGGTGTGGTAGAGCCACGTTGGTTTCTGAGGTATGACTATCCACCCGCCCCTTGCCAGATCACTGGCATCATCTTTCCTTCTAGAAGACCTCGAGAAAATTCCCTTCAGAGTCTGCCCATGATGATTGTTCACTGGCTAGAGGGTGAGGTGAGAGATTCAAACCAAACAAAGCACTGACATCCTTCCGGAGGGAGACAAATGTGCTGTCTCTGCAGCTTCTGCTGGTTCGGGGAGCAAGGAATCAGGAGAGAGAGAGAGAACTACGCCACTGCTCAGCTTCACGCGCTGACTGACAACTCGAGCATGGCCTGGCACAGCTCACGGATCAAAGCCACGGAGGTTCACAAGAGCGATGCTTTTTTTCCTCTGACAGTGCAAGTTATTCCATTAAGGTTAGGTTTGAAAGTCCCATGCTTAATTGGGATATAGCTGAGCTCTGTGATGGTCTCATTTCCAGGCTTTGCTTTTGTCTTAGGGAAACTTACACAGTAAGAAAAGTTTATCAGTTAACATGATGACTCGCAGACAATGTAAACACATAAATGGAAGTTTCTTCAGTATCTCAATAGCTTATTAGCTTTAATATGTGTTAGAATAAAAAGATAGCCAGGGCGGCACTCACCTAACCCTTGTCTACAAGCTGGCTGGATTGCATTAAACCGAATGCTCTGTACTGCAGCTGCCAGTAACTGCAGTCCAAAAATCCCTGCCGAATAACAAAACCCAAAAGTACTGGATTAGAATGGAGAAAATATTAGGCTTCAGATCACAACATTCTTCCAATATCCAGTCTCTAGGCTACCGATCCCCTATCCCTCTGGTTCTGATGGGATTTGAGAGATAATAATGAGTCATTCACATTATGCAAACACAGGAAAGAGGATGAAGTATAGTTATCAGTGTATATGTTTCTTTAAATTACAGGCTTTTGCATACACTGGTCATATACAAATGTTTGAACATGGCTGCATATTCAACAATTCCAGGCAGGAAGATTTCCCTCATTACTAAAAATAGATCTGGAACCTGTTAAGCACTAGCACAGTCATAACAAGTTATGTTTATTCTCTGATCACAAATTAGATCTATCTAGCCATGCCAAAGAGACATCAATATATCTAAAATTAGGCAGAGGAGGTCAGTAATCTCTTAATAGCACTGTTAAAAATTGGCACCCTAATTAAGTTATGAACTACAAAAGACTTTTCAAGCTGGAACTACTTGCTCAAGGACCAAACAAGTATATAAGAAGTTCCACATCCAGTCTCAATTCCCTTCTATATAAGTAATGCCCAGGGATCTTGAGTAAGGACTGATCCCAGCTACCTAAGTGTCTTAACAGCTGGTTAATAGGTGATCTAAGGAAAGGGCAATTGTAAGTGTTCTATTTCTGTGTGTCTCATATTAATCTTGGAGTAAGAAGAAATTAATTCTTTACTTTTGCTTGCGGGTTGGGGTTGGTTTTTTTGTTGTTTGTTTGTTCCATGGAAAGGGCAATTGGAAAACCACTGAGAAATTTCAGCAGAATTAGAGTATTCCTCAACGGCAGGGATGGATCACAGCTGCAATGACCAACATTTCCAAGAAATACTCAAGGTTACTGAGGAGGGAGCAAGGTGATTTCTCACTGAGGAGTATGGAGGCAAGTCTCGCAGTGCTGTTATTAAGAATTGCTGCAGAAGTGGGGGACTTGGCAGGGTGCCTGCAAAGCAGGACAGAAGCAGATGATGGTAACTCAGTTTGCTAGCACACACAGAGGAAGGTGGACGATGTGACCCTGTTTACCCAAACCCTAAAATGTTTCTTAAAAATACTAGATTACAGGTCTTCTACCCCAAAGCAAAAGCTCCCCTTGGAGTGCTGACGGACCACCCCTGCAATTCACTCTAAATGACCAGAAAGGCGAGTCAACCTCACCCTCCTGCAGAGGAGTGCAACCTCCCTTTGGGTCGGGGGCTATTTTCCCAGGCAGAAATGACCCCCTGGACATTGTAACTATATGCTCAGTTCATATTTAACTGATCTATTAGAAGCAAAAGCAGTTCTGACAAGAACAGTAATTACAAGAATGTAATGTTCATTTCTACAGAGGCACGGTGTCTGCATGCCTGGGAAGGGCCCAAGATGCTTACAGCATTTCTATTTTCCATGCTGTGGTGAATTTGGAACCTTTACACAGCTTAAGACAGAATAAATTTCACTCCAGCACAAATCTCTTGATCATTTCTCCTTCAAATGTGGGAAAACAACACTGAGAATGTGGAAAGTGTAGAGCACATCATAAATCCATGGACACAGGAACTCAGAAAGCTGCATAAGGCACATAAGGTCTGCTATAAAGGAAGCACTGTGCTTTCATATTATTTTCTGTTTAAAATCTACATGTGTGGTTTGGGACAAAGGTCTTTTAGTGTGGAAGAAAGAAGGTTCAGTGTTTTTCTTTTTTTTTTTCTGCTTTTTCTTTTTTCCTAAAGAGAGGTACGTCTCTGGAGAGACAGTGGAGAGATGTGCTCCAGCCTCTAGCACACACTGCTGCAGGAAAGGTGAAATCTCTATAACCACAGAAATAATAGAGAGGAGAACTCAGCTCCCAGCATAGAGTTCATTTCTGAATAACCAACAGGCGTTCCAGCAAAGATAAAGGCTTCCATGCTGGCTGGTATTTGGTGAGTTTCATTACGGATTTCTGATCCTAACATTGGAGTGTCTTGAGGAAGCGTTCCTCTACCACCTGTTCCTATCAGAAAGCATACATGCTCCTTCTCTCTTCTCAGGAAGGCAGAGCCATCCCAACAGACTCAACCTGCAGCTGCTTCTATCACAGCAGTAGTACTAAAAGTGCCACCTGCATATTCTACTGTTGCTTCAGAAAACAGATCCCTGACACTGAGTTGATATATCTATGTCGCCTGGTTTCTTAGGGCATCCAGCTCAGTTTCACAGAACCTGGGAAACCTGCAGGCTTCCTTTTTGCTCCTTCACATGCTCAACATCCCTACCTTTTTCTTTGTCACAGATGAAATGCAGAATTAAAATCCTCAAAGACCTTTAAGTACACATAACCTAGACAATCTAAAAAAATTCATCCATGAGTCATCCATTCAATGGAAGTTGTCATCAGCATCAGCTGTCACAATAAATGCTATCAACTCTATTTTTGCTACTATATGTTCTGTATTAGGGAGAGACATAGAAGCTGATTTTACACTGTGCCTATCAATGGCAGCAGTTTAGGTGGGGCTCATCTCCCCTCACTTTCAAACTTTAAGTGACAGATTTCATTCCGTAGACAAGTGAGCCACTCTGAGCTCCCCTGGTAAATAGTGAAAAAAGTGTAACACTTCTAGAAACTCATTTGGTTGGACTACATGATCTTGTAAATCCCTTGGAACTGAATTAAGTTCTATTCTATTCTATTCTATTCTATTCTATTCTATTCTATTCTATTCTATTCCATTCCATTCCATTCCATTCCATTCCATGCCTTGCTAAACCAATGTCATTGTATTTGTCTAGCTTCAGATGAAATTGTGCTCAGAGGCAATTGAATTCAGATTGTGCTCTAGGCACTGCTAATTATACTGACCTGGCCCTTACTGTAAATGGAGCCCAGTGTGACCAGTTCAGATATTTCCTTCAAGCCTGCAGCTTACCCTTTCATCCTTGAAGCAAGGGAGATGAAGTTCTCACAGAGCTGCTGGATGCAGACTCACACAACTTCTACTCTCTTCACTGTAAAGTTAAAGGTAATGGGAGTTTTACATATGATGAAGCCCAAGTTTTGCCCTCATCGACATTGATCAAACCTCAGAGATGGTTCACAACACAACCATGGAACTACAACCAAAGGAAAAATGTGGAAGTGCAATGAGACAACTTTATGCTAATAGGTTTCTAACACCTTCCCTGAAAACATGTATCAGGACATACTCTCACGTACGCTGTGAAACTGTCAAAGGAGTATCAGTAGGAGAGTTGTAACCACAGTGTGGAATGACTGAACTGGAACATCTGAGACTCCACAGACAAAACAACCTGAAGATCAGGTTGGCTTAGGAGGAATATGACCTGACTTCTTGAAAAATAGATCGTAAGCTTTATATTATGTAGCATCTTAAAGCATTTTTTCCTAATTAATTCCCCCCTTCTTATATTAATGCACTTTTTGCTCATTCAAATAAGTATTTTTAAAACTACACACCTAACAAGTGAGATTTCTAATCAAAATCAGTCTGTACAGTATACAACATACCTGCTTATTTGCATATTTTTTAATTGTGTACTGGAAAGGAAAAGTAAGATAATATTTTCCTCAAGGGATGCTTGTTTAGGCACAATGAAATTTAAAAGTTGGTATTATTGCTTTAGAAAAAAAATATTTTTCTTGTGGCATATAAATGCAGAAATGCCAGAGTGCAACTAGAACTAAAATGACGTGAAAGAGTAATCAAATTCTTGGAAATCACAAAGACTCTTTCACTGCTCTTTATTCAGATATTCTACAGAACTGCAAATTGCAGAGCAGTGAGGTGTCTTGTATTTGGCTACTGCTGCTCCCATGGGCTGCTGTGGGAGAACAATTGCTCTTCTCTGTTACATAAATGTGGGTTTTGACTAATTTGGGGCCTTTAGAAAATCCAGGTTCCCTATGTAAAGAGGTTTTTCTGTGCTGTCTTTCATGCCTGACGACTTATGATTCGGAGTTACAGCCACCCCTGCAGCTTCTCCCATTGCACAAAAGCAAACACTTCATTAGGCTCCACAGAGAATCGATGAGATGTCTTCAGCACATGTTTTTTTTTATACTAGTAGCAGCCATTGTACTACCTGATCCCAGTTCTCTTGAGGTCCTACAGGTGCTGCTGGGCATAGTTACAACTCCCTTGTGTCAGCCTCAGGATAATCCTGTCATCCTTTTCTATACAAGAAGCCATGGTAGACAGGTAACTTAACTCCACTAAGTTCCTAAAACTGGACACTAAAAGTGGACTATCCTAAGTAATTTCATCTGAGATCTCAGTGAAGAGTGGAATAAAAGCTGTTGCACAGTTTTGAGGGAGGCATCAGATTTCTGGAGACCTACAAACATCTGAATGTTCACCATAGTGTCATTTTGTATCTGCTTCAAGAGTTTTGTAGTAGAGACTGATCCAGGATCACAAAATTTCACCCCAAAATTCTACACATCTCTGGATTCTGGAAAAAACCAAACACCACAGTAGTGGTATAGATATTAGGATAAACTGGATTTATTCATCCTGATTAATACTGGATTGGAAAGTGCTTGTAGAAAACATAAGATTCACTATTAACATGCTGCTGATTAATTACAGTTAAAAAGCTATACCCCACAGAGCATACAAGTAAAGCAGTAAGACTATTTGGGATATCAATCTCTTTATCATACCCATGCCTAAACATAGACATTTGCTTACACAGACAGTACTTTCTGTGACAAATTATTTTTAATTCTGCAGAAAGTCAGCACAAGGGTCTCTGTCAAAAATGTCACAGTCTCTCACACATGCGGAATTTTCTACATGGTAATGCAAGCTTTTATTGCACTGTGTGTTAAAGAGGGAAACAGATAGTGTTTTTAAAATTCTGCCTTAAAATCTAGGCAGATTCCAGTGGGCACCACAAACCTGTGTTAGCACTACAAGCAGCAGGAGACAGGGGGTTGTATTGAAAAAATTTATTCTACCATACCATGTAATAAACAGCTCTTTAAAAAAGCCTCTTCTGGTTACTGTCAGTGTGGGTAGGAGAGCTAACCTCCCACCTACTGGAACTCTCTCAAATCCATGGAAAGAGGATCAGTGATTTGACTTTGCAACAAACTTCAAAAACGTGCGTATCGTACATAAAAATCAAAGAAGCTGCCTGTCTGTGAAACAAGAGTATACATCTCCAAACATTTCTGAATACAGATGGCTTATTTGCCACTAAATCTTGCTCATGAAATATTTGAAGACATTTTTCCCATGATGAATTTTCTAATCACTAGAATCCACAGTTAACCCTTACTGAGAATTGTTTCCTATAAATTCTCAAAACTAAATATATTTTTTTTCCTAAAAGTGTTACCAGGTTATCATAGTCAACCGTCCTCTGTGGTTTTCCAAGGAATCTTTGGGATCCTGCGTGGAAAAGTACGGTGTGTTACATATGGATACAGGGCTTGGAAACTTCCATGGCTTGGAAACTTCATGACACTGAAGGATTTATTCTATCATCTATTGAAATATTAGATCCATCTGAGAAACTTTCTTCAGCCTAAACCCTGAAATAAGCATGGATGGAGGCTCTTTGGATCTATAAAGAGAGTGAATTTTCAGCTCAAACAAGTGCCCAGCATTAAAATCTCCATCTTGAAAGGACAGAGTGAGTTTTAATAGGCATTTCAGTGCCAAGACGTGTCAGTCAAATTATTATTGGCTCTAGCTGCACTCTCACAAGCTGCTACATTCTTTACCTGCAGCAGAGTGGCACTCAAAAAGGTGCAAAATTCTTCCTTGCTTTTGAAAACACCAATGAAAGTTAAAAACAAAACAAAACAAAAATCCCAAACAACCCAAACCCTCCAACCTAATTCACACAAATGCAAACCTCTGGTCTATGTACAAGAAGAGTAGAGCCACAAACCTCAGTAGGAACTGTCCTTTGAGAGACAGAAGTTTGCAAAGCCAAAATATTTAATAATTAATGTGAAATCCATAAAAATAACCGATTCTTGACATAAACTGAAATGGACATGAATTCTGGACTCAATTTCTTTAGAAAAAAAAATTCATAGACTGAATTTTCTTTAGAGAATATGAATTACATTGAGAAGAAGGGAAAGGGGGAAGAGAGAGGGAAGGGGAAATCACAATTGTTATTTTTAGATCACAGTGTTTTGAAATGTGATCTCCCCTTTAGTCTAATATTTCCCAGCTGCCCTATTCCCTTTTTGGTTTTGGTTTTGGGTTTTTTTTTTTTAAATGTCTTTTTTGTGAGGGAAGGATATAGATGAGAGAGAAAATCATATATACACAAAATATCTTTCGTTGGCCTTGCAGAAAAGAAGTCCTATATGAATTTGGGGAATAGAGACTAGGGGGTATTTTGTGGGGAATCGCTCTGCTGTGTAATTGCAGATCTTGTATATGCATAAACAAACTCCACCTTCAGATCAGCAGAGAAAAAGACTTGCTTACTTGTCTGATGGCCAACAAAAATTAAACTAGAGTGGGCTATAATTAGAATGCAGAAGAAAACTGAGAAATAAAGAAAAAAAAAAAACGATGGCTTAGAGAAAAATCTTCTTCCCTGCGAAGGTTTAGAGTTCCGCTTACAAACTTTGCTAGACTTGATATAAGCCTCTTTTTCTTCAGACCTCATAAGAGCTATCATGACAGATCTTTCCTGTAGAGCTTTTAGACCATCCCTTGGGCATGCCTCCAAATAAGTGTCAAAAACTTTCAAGATAAGGCTCAAAGTGCACTTCAGATAACATGAAAGGATAACAGCAAGAAATTCCACAAACAAAAACCTACAACAATTCCTTGCCTGTGTCCTTTTGGGCTTTTTTTCCAGGTAAGAAAAGTACAGGCTGTTATAGTTCCCAATCTTCCACAGCTCCAGACTCAGTTCACTGTGTTGATCCACGCTTACTGTGACAGTCTCTAAGGGGTGATCTGCCACCTGAGAACTTCCAGACACAACTACATCATCTGCTCACAGCTCTCCTGACTCCTGACATAAGAGCTGGGGCTGGAGTCAGGCAGCAGGAAGCACCTGTAAGTATTTTACATCCACCAGGGACAACACCTCCCAGCTTGCAGATTTCTCATCTGGCCAAATACAGCCAGGGACCTACCCCCTCCTCCTCCTCAGGTAGCCAGAACCCTGGCCAGGCTGCTCATAAGCAGCCACAGCTCATGGGACGAAGGCATTTCCTCTCTGCCATAAAATGCATCATTTACTATCACAGCCTTTTTCTCCATCGGGAATGACTGGCAATGGATATTTGCTCCTCTCACCCTTCCTCCTCTTCTCCCTCCCTTTTTTTCCACCACCCCCATACATACTAAGCCTTGGGAGGTTTCACGGGAAGGAAGAAGGAGGTTGTACGTTGTCTGAGAAGGGTTTATAAGCTGTCCTTCTGGCACAGAACTAGAATCAGGACATTGTTTAGCTACATGTCTGAACTAGAGGAATAGGCACAATGAAGCTAGATGCCATTGGGTGGTTCACAATGTGTAAATTAATCTACAGTACATTAACCAGCACATCCCCACAGCTGCAATTCTTTCCCTCCCTTCTTCTCTGACTTTGACTATGCCAGATAATATCCTCTCAGCCACAGCCCAATGCCACATGTACTTTGGATTATTCCATGTTTACTGCATAACACAACCGTCTCTGGAGTCAAAGCTGGAGGAGACAACTCCCTACATGGTCTGGGATCCTTCCAGGACACCAAGTCATTAGTCAAGATGAGACAGAACCAGAGATAAGACTACCAACAGTGTAGCTCAGAACACAGGTGTGATCAGAAACAGGGCTACAACAGAGGCCTGGTGTCCATCCTGGAAATCTAGTCAGCAACTTGGGAACGGCGAGAGACAGGCACATCTGCAACATCTCTCAGGCACTCTGGGGGCCCAGAAGTGAGCTTAATGAAGATTATGTAGTAATGGGCAGGGCTGCATGGATGAAGGCTCTGGGTAACTAAGGGCTTTTGGTGCACTCAGGGCTCTGACCACTGTAACTTGGCAACAGAGCTTGTAAAATTAAGGAATTACTGTCTTATTCTAATCTAGTAGTCCTCTGTCACCTCAGCACATGTAGTCTTAAAGGGATGGTCCCTCAAAGGACTGGTAAAGCCAATAGATGCATATATTAGATTTCCAGGTAGTGCTTATCCAGCTGCCTGCACCCAAGAATCCAACACCTTTCCCTCTTTAAGAATAAAGTTGCAAATGGAGTATGAAATTTGCAGAAGACTAGAAGTAAAAGAAGTATTTAATCTGGGTTCTCCAACCCTTTATCCTAGTTTTTGAGACCAGCATATCTAACACCTTGACTGGGTCCTTGAAACCAACTGGAGGAAAAGCATCCAGCTTTGTTTGAGCTCAGCAGACCTCTCAGTAACAGCCATGGTAACATTAATCATTCAAAGCAGTCAAAATGTTCTCCTTATACTCTGTGAGATAAGACCATTAGATGCTCCTGCAAGCCTATCTGAAGATAAATCTGCCCAAAGAGAGCAACTCTTAACCCCATTTTCTAATGTAACAACTACCAACAGTACTGTCTCTCTGCTCTCCTGCACCACCTAAACACAGTTTTGCAGTCTAAATCCAAAGTTCCATAGCAGTACAACCAGGCATTTAAAGTTTTAATCTTCAAGTCTGAGAGCAAAACCCCTCATCTAAGTGGTGCCATTTCCAGTCAGAACCACCCTCGCTGTAAAGTGTTCCATGTTATAAACCCCAGGCCTGGAGGGCAAACAGCTAATTGTTTAAATGGTGGTGTGCAATATTCCAGAGGTGAGCAATCCCCCAAACACCTGCTGCTGTAGTTAATGCCTGTGCATTTACTTCTAGCCATAACATGCATATGTATAATCTCTGTCTGTGAAGAGACATAGCAGAAACAGTTTTTAAAAGGCAGGAGTGTTCAAGCCACCTTCTAGCCTTTCTTTACCAAAAATACAGAAAGAGAATGTGCAAAGAAAGAGAAAGTGTGATCTCAGGCCAGATGAGAGGAGGACTTAATTCATTTTAATATATTCATGTGTCAGAAGACACACATACATAATGGAGGGCTTCACCATTTTCTAGTATGGAAAAGTGGCCATGCAGTCACTGGGTGATAAATCACTTTCCAGACTCGACAATCTCTGTGAACAAGTTTTAATACAAAGCATCCCACTGGCTAAGCTTCTTGACTCCCACATGGGCTGTGGTATCCCTCAGAAGCAGGGGGGGTCAAACCCAGCTCGGCAGCCCCTGCTCCACAGTAGAGCTATGGTTTGCTGTCCTCCCCTCCAGCACCAACTTACAGGCTGCCCCACACGCTGTGAAAGCATCTCACAAATGGCTCCCAGCAGTGAGGGAGAGCAGAAACCAGTTCTTGCATAAGTGGAGATGGCAGTTTACGCCCAGAAGCAAAAGAACTGATAAACCTCATAATACTTTAACCTCACCAGTTAACTGCAGGTATTATTCTTATTCAAGTGCTTAATCCTTCCCTGACTCTCAAACTGTTTGCCTTTATGTCCCACAGCAAAAAATTCCAAAGGTTGATTAAATGCCACTTTAAACTTCACTGCCTTTAAACACTTTGTCTTCATTTTACCTCGTTGATCCAGCATGAAGAGATAAAATGAAGTGTCCAGTTAATTACAGCCCAGTCAGCTCTCATCCTAGTAGAATCCAATGCTTGATATGCTAGAAAGACCGAATGTCATCCAAGAGGGACCTGGAAAAGCTGGAGAATTGGGCCCATGTGAACCTCATGAGATTCAACAAGGCCAAATGTAAGGTCTTGCACCTGGGTCATAGAAATCCTTGTCACCAATACAGGCTGGGAGATGATGAGATAGAGAGCAGCCCTACATAGAAGGACTTGAGGGTGCTGGTGGATGAAAAGCTTGACAAGTGCCAACAATGCACACTCGCTGCTCAGAAGGCCAACAAAAATCCTGGACTGTATCAAAAGGAGAGTGGCCAGCAGGTTTAGGGAGAAGATTCTCCCCCTTTACTCTGCTCTTGTGAGACCCCACCTGGAGTACTGTGTCCAGTTCTGGACTCCTGAACATAGGAAGGACATAGAACTGTTGGAACAGGTCTTGAAGAGGGCTGGGGCACCTCTCCTAGGAAGGCAGGCTGAGAGAGTTGGGGCTGGTCAGCCTGGAGAAGAGAAGGTTCTGGAGAGATCTTATAGTGTCCTTCCAGTGTCTGAAGGGGTCTACAGGAAAGCTGGGGAGGGGCTGCTTAGAAGGACATGTAGTGATAGGATGAGATGGAATGGTTTTAAGTTGGAAGGGGGTAGATTTAGATTGGGCATTAGGAAGAAATTCTTCACTATGAGGGTGGTGAGGCACTGGCACAGGCTGCCCAGGGAAGTGGTGGCTGCCCCTTCCTTGGGGGCGTTCAAGGTCAGGTTGGATGGGGCTTTGAGCAGCCTGGTCTAGTGAAGGGTGTCCCTGCCCACGGCAGGGGGGTTGTAACTAGGTGATCTTTAAGGTCCCTTCCAGCCCAAAACATTCTATGATATTATTCTATGATACTATAATCATCCTAGTAGATCTTGCCAGGAAACCAACAGCTCATAACAGGAAACTAAGGATGTAAGGGTTGATGTTCCACCCATCTTAGATGGATGTGAGAAATTACAAGGACTTTGAAGCTGGGTTGTCTGAAGTGGCCTAGCATTGTTCCTAAGGAAATTTTATCATTTAGTTTAGTGGGAACACGATGGTTTATTGGAATAACCCTCACTTTAAGTAACACCGAAGATCCAGAAGTTTGTCCTCTCTATCAAAACCAAGTTAGGATGCTATCATAAATGTATTTTTCTTTCAGAGGCAAAGATGAAAGCTCCTGCAGTAATCAGTACTGCTGGACCTATTTGGCTAAGAAGGAGCATTGCAATGGTAGTTAAAAAACAGAATCAGCAGCGTTACTCCCGCTCATTCTTTTCTTAGGTCAGGATGTTCACCTCGCATGTGTCTGCAGAAAAACACAAACAGATTCCATCAAACACAAACATCCATCAGGATGTTCTTTACTGTACATTTTAATGTAAAAAATACCAGTTCCATAAAATTAGAATTCTTAATGGAAGATGATATTTTAGAATAATCTTGTATGACAGAATCACTTCTGAAGTTTTAATAGAATTTTCTTCATAGTTTAATTTCAGTGACTTGACACTCACCTGGAATATTGTTTTATTGAAAAAAATATTTAAAATAATATTTATTTTAAAATAATACTTTATTTAAAAATCCTTATAATACAAGTGGACTGCTCTGATATGACAGAAAGATTAGGCGACAGATCTCCCAATAGACTTACAGCTAACAATCATAAAAAATAAATTATGTAAGTACAAGGAAACAAATAACTCCAGTGCACCATTAGGCCTAGCCAGTGATGCTATAGACAGCAACTGGGAGGAGCCTAGATCAGATTAAAATGACTCTGTTTTAAAGCTTGGTAGAAGTGTTCTTTTTCTTTTTTTTTTTCTTCTTTTTATTTTGTTTGGTTTTTTTTCGGTGCAAAAAAAGATTACCATGGAAATCCTCTTACCATATGTCAGAGATTAGACTGCCTGGGTAGGGGGAAAACCAAGGACCATGTTGATATGAGAGAAACACACAAGAGACTGACTGAATAACTGACTGATTAGGGCTGTCAGCTGGGATATAAAAAACAGGATTTAAACCTCTGCTAAGTCATTCTCTACCAACCCACACAAGTGTCCTAAAAAGACTGCTCTTAGCTGTCCCAAGGTATCTTTGCACATGTGTGCAAAAATATTTTACAAGGTCTTTTAGTTTTCCTTGGCCTCACCACTATAGAAGAAAAGAACCTTTCTTGAACCTCAAGCGCTTTCATAGGATGAAGAACCCATCTTTCTGCTGTTGAAAGCTGTGCAGTTTTGAAGCTCAACCTCCTGAAAATTTTGACACAAGGAACTGGCTGTGTTAGTTCTGTAGAGGATTCTGCTATGCAAATGGGCACTGAAGTAATAAAATCATCAAAGCAATGCTAGTTATTCAACAATGAGCTGCCATTTGTTGCCAGAGAAACACTGTGTTGAATGAAATGAATTTAGAAAAACATTACTACAAAGGGAAAATATGAGTAATCAACCTAAAGCAATGAGCCATGGAAGCTTGTTTTATGAAACATCTTCCGGACTGTCTCAAAATATTAGACATGCTGACAGAGATATCAGAGAGGTTTTCTGTTATTTCTTATAGGGGTGGTTTCGATTTTAGATTCATCACCCCAAAACTATACCATCTTGGTCTACCTGTCATGTTAAGTTTTTGAACAGAGGAGACTGAAAGTCTGAATGTCATGACAGAACCTGAAAGAACTTCATTCCAACCAACGTGCTCATGGTTATGGCTTTTTTGGGTTGGTTTGTTTTTTTTTTTTTTCTGTCTGTGTGAATGTCCTTCTCTAGTGCTTCCATATGACTTCCTCCCCTTCCTTGAAGACAGAGAATCAAATTCAACTCCTTGCCCATGTACTAGGGGCAAAGAAACTCTCATATAAGAACAGAAGGAAAATTACATATTAGGAGCCTAAGCTGAGTGCTCCAGAATGACCTCCAACCTTGAAGTCTCTTCTTTTATTGAACCCATAGACTTGAAATATAACATAGCCCAATTGACTTATGATAATCCAAAAAATTCATTTGCACATAAGCAGCTTTCTTAGTGGCATGATATATTCTGTGTGGAGGGTTGCAAAATAATCTGCTGATAGTGTGGGCTAGTACAAAACCAATACTTCCTCTGTCAGGCACAAAGAGACAGCAGAAAAGGATTTGCCTCTTTAAAGCATGGATTATTTTTCCCCTTAGGTGCTCCTGGAATTTCACAACTTTGTTTTTGCTTAGGTTGAGGACATGTACTGGGAATCACACAGAAACATGCTGTAGATCTCATTAGCCTCATGGGTGATTTTAATAGCCTGTAAATACATGATTAGGAAAAAAATTATCTCCTTACAAATTAAATGAAGGAGATGTACCAGCAAGTCCAGTCGTATTGGTATTCCATATACTGGCATACATATGTGATTCTGGTCATCTGCGTGGAATAAGTAAGAGTATGGGCATATTCTCTGTCTTGTACGGATAAGTAATGCCTGCAGTGTCAGCACCAAGAGGCCAAGAGACATGGGAACTTTAACAAAGTATATTTTCTAGTAAAACATGAAGTCAGAGAAATCACGAGTGGGTATGTAGTCCTTCCTGGTTTCGGAGCTTTCTTGTTTAGCCAATCAACAGGCCGGGAAGTTGAAATAAAACAAACAAGACCTAATCCTCTTATCCTTTGTATCTTAATAGACTGTGAAAACACAGACTGAAAAACACTCATCAAATAATAAAAACACTGACTTATAGGAATTTTTTCTTTCCTTTTAATTTTAATTTCTTTTTTCCGCCTACTTTCAAGTCTTCTTCGCTATTTTCGGTGTCAACCTACCTTGTAGAAATGCTGTAAACTTTATGACATTGTTTCCATTAGAGAGTGCACTTTTCCAATTTGGTAACTCCCCTTAATGAGAAGTGCCATCAGAATTAAAACACTTCAGGGTAGGATTATGTCTAAGTATATCCATTACTTTTGCTTGAGGCAAATAAAGTGCTGTTGTCACTTCATAGGTACTTCATCTGTTACAACAGGATTTTATTTTCTGTAATTCCACTTCTACTGACTGATGCATATTCTCCTATGACACTTTGCTGGAGAATTTTTCCTTGAGGCATATATATTGGTCATTAGCAAAGAAAATAATATTCCAGGCATGCAGCTGGTTGTAGCACATTGCAGGCACAGTATCTGAGCCCTTACCAACCCTTCGTGTCTGTTCTGCAGTGCCCTCATACCTCAAAGGACTGTTCTACCTTCTCTGAGGTAACCCAGATGCTAATCCAGATAGCTCAGAGCACAAACGAGTAGCCTTTCAAAACAAAGTGAAATAAAAAAGACAGAATATGATGAAATCTTACTGCCTAAATGCTCTTGGTAGAGACCACACAAAAAGTCAAGCTATTCTACATGCAATATTGCTCCTGCACTAAGAGTGTCTGTTTAAAGGGTATTCAAATGACCTTGCAGTTACTACCCACCTAGTTGAATACTACAGAGCAGGCTGTTGATAATGTGGACACACTTGGCAATGCCCAGAGGGGGACGATAGAATCGTTGAACAAAGGGTAGCAGCATGGATAGATGGAGACCTACTTCCAGGTCTTTCATTGCTTTCATCTCTCCAAAATCTTTCATAGGGGTTACTTTCATGCTTATCAGCAATGTGGTAAATTTGCTGATTTCACAGCAGTTCACTGAAAGCCCTTCACTTCTTGCTCCTGTACTGAGTGGAGTCCAGTCCAAAATTCAGTTATGCCAGATGAAGTATTGTCTCTCAAGAACCTCTGAATGGATTTAGGCAGCTGAGGGAGTGGGATTATTCCAATATTATCATTACACTTGTGCATATTTAGTGCCACATAGTCAGCCTCAGGCATCTGAGAACTATGAGTAAGCACTCTGCTGTCACAAAAAATGGTGAGATTTAACTCCCACTACCCCTCTTGTGATATTTCATTTTGCCAACACTTGCAAATTTGTATGAAGTGATCTTCGGCCCCAGGATCCCTACATGAATTAACTACACACTCCTTCAGCCTTATGACAATTCTTCAGTGCCCAGAGAAATCTGCCCTTTGTGTCCACTACACATCTGCTGCTTCTGCATCTGCAATCGATCTTCACCTTCTGACTAAACCTGGGAATAGTATTTTCCAGAAGATTTCTCTACACCTCACTGCTGAGGTGTAGAAGTAATTACTTGAGAGGTATTTTGTCCCATTTATTTCCTGGAATGGAAATTAAAGGAGGATGGTGAGGAGGGAAGAGAGAACCAGAGTGTAAACTGACTCATTTTTTTTTTGTACAGTGATGGAGCCAGCTCGGCTGCCCTAAAATGATGGATAGTTTTTGTTCCACTCCCATCCCAGGAAAATAACATCAGATGCTGCCTCTCCTTTAGATTCTCTGGTAGCCTGAGCAAAATGAAGAGAGGAAGAGATGGCTTAGCCTCCTGCAGAAACCCTCACTGATGGCTCTTCTCCACAAGGCAGCCAGTCAGAACCCTCCTGTGAAAAAGCCAGCTGTGGACTGCAGCTTGGCACAGCTACCTGACTGATAGCAGCAGGGGTCAAAGACGTATGATTAAGGTGAGAGGTTCACCAGCTGGCACTGCTTGCTGCTAGAATAAGCTCAGAGACCAAGGTGGCTCCAGATGGAAGCAGTTGCTGATGCTATTAATAAATCCTGTGCTTTCTGTCCAACCCTCCAGCACCATTCTACACCCCAAAAATTCAAGTAGATGAAAAAGTAGATCTGAGCTTCTTCACACAACTCCAGTGATAGAAAGTGATATGAGCCAACCCTGCAGAGTACTCTTGGCCTAAGAAATGTCCCTGAGTGGCCAAGGGCGTGCATCATGACCCAAGGCTCTCCCAGCATTGGCATGACATGAATGGCTGAGGAAAAGGCAAGTGCCTTGAGCTGAGGCAAATTAATTTAGTCTTGTGACTGTTCCAGTTCACCCTACCCAAGCCGGGATCTGGTCTAGCTGTGAGTATCAGTGTGTGGCTTAAAGCCAGTTGTGCCATCCCCTTCTGTAAGGCACCAAAGTTGGAATTCAGATTTTATTCAGCTGGGTTGCTGTGCTCCGGCATCACTAGGCTGGACATCTTTTTTAGAGATTATATTTTACATATATGTTTTAAATAAATAGCCTGTATTTTAGGAGCACTTAGCCATAAGTATATAAACTGCTCTGAGGTTTACCCCATTGGAATTAGAATGAACCTAATTCATAATTCAGACATCAGGCTAGAAACAGCTTAGCTTCACTCCACAGACCTATAGCTTGATGTCTGAACTGCCCACGAGACGCCCTCTAATCCCAATAGCTGTAACCTAACCTCAGAGTGGTTTCTAAACTTACTAAATAAATATACTTTTTAAAGAGGAATGCACCATATTTATTAGGGTTTTTGCTCCGTTCAGGCAGACTATCATTTTAGAGCTGTTCCTATGAGAGCGAGCTGTGGAGAGACACAACTGTATTCAAGAAAAATTTCAGAACATACTTCTATTTTTTCTTTCTTCTTTTTTTTTTTTTTTTGCTAAAAGGAAAAGTCCAGACTATTTCACTGAATCAGAAAGTATCTGAAGATACAAATTCTTAAGCTACAGAGGGCTACCTCATGTAAGTACTTGGCCACACAAAAATACCTCTTGCATGGGTAGCCATGCTGAATTCACTATGACAGCCAACTTCGGAAGGTCACCGCACAATCACAGAATATTAGGAGCTGGAAGAGACCTCAAAAGATCACTAAGTCCAACCCCCCTACCCGATCAGGATACAATGGGCCTAAGCTGTCCACTCTTGTGTTTGTTTCACAGTCACATGCCACATTTTTTGGCATGTTCACATGCGGTACTCAGGTAAATAAAAAAAAAATCTTCCCAGTTAAACTGGAGTGACCACATTTGGGTTTTCATTAAAGTATGCATTCAACCTTCAATCCTACGTTGTGTCAAAATCTTGTTGATTAACAAAATTATAAGCATCAGTGTATGAAGACAGAAAAGCTGAATTTTCAAGATTGGGTTTTTACAAGAGGAAGGAATACATTAATATTGTGAAAGTCTGGCTGTCTAATTAGATTGTGGCTTTCAGATTTGATCTTCACTGATAATTTTTCAACTTCACTCAACACTTTGTATACTGGAAAAGGGCTGTGCAGCAGGGACTTTTCTGAATGCCTTAATACCACAAACTGTATCTGGTCAGTCTGTCTGCTCTCCATGTGTGCCTGGCTTCACAGCAAATAAATGCCAGAAATAGCATTCCTACAGGATTTCCAGTTCAAAAGCCACAAGAATGCTCTTTCTCATGGTATGGCACCATGCAATAAAATGGTGTCATCTGGAAAATTACAGTCTTGGAAACAAATGTTTTTCCTTCTTCACTGATTTAAATCATCTAAAAATAGATGGGTTGTCACATAACTTTTATATTTGTCAGGGGAGCCCCTCATTTCATCTTGTGACAGTATAAGAAACGTATCCCATAATAAGACTGACAGATCTTCCCAGGGAATCCCTTAGGAATATCTTTTTTCTTTAATTGTGCAAACTTCTCAGAAATAAAACCTGAAAGCAATTCATCAAAGGTTGAGAACCCATTCAAGGTCACTCTGAGCAATTATTTCAGGGAGTATTTACATAGTAAAAATTTCGGGGGAGAAGGAAGGAAATGTCACGGACTAAACTTCTCTTCAGTTCTTTTTTCTGTTTTCTTAAGTAAGACTTCTTAAAATTGACTCCATATAAAAACATACTGTCACATTTCTTGGCTGAGAGAATCATCATTTAATCCATCTCCCTGATCAGCACAGCTGAGCCACTCTTCAATGATGTTTATCTCTTGACTTCAAAAAACAGGAAAACCTTGAAGATGAGAAGATGTGGATGTATTTACCATAAGAAACCAAGGCTTCTCAATGATTAACTGACCCAGGAAGAATCCTGGTTTTTAATTAAGATAGTAGCTCAAAATTATTAGGATGTTTTATTTATTGTTTAAGGAAGGTCATCAAACTATCAGATCCACTGGTATGTTCTTCACTAGCCATTATTTCCGACTTCCCTCCTCAAAATGAAAATAAAAAATGCTTCTCACACTTTTGTCACCAGTGTAAGTACAGATGTTTTTGAAGGGGTTTCAAAACATCACCCACTCTCCATAATCAACTGGTCATAAACCAGCAGTAGTTCTTACTTGAGAGTGTCTGTCTTTTTTTTGACCATTTTTGCATGATCATCAAAAATTCTTGAACTCCCTACACTACATCATAACAAGTTCAGCTCTTGATTTGCATCTGACAGGATTCATGCTTTCACTAATAAGGGTTCAAGGATTTCAGGCCACACTGATGGTCTGAAGCTGCACAGACACAGAGATTCTGGCAGTCTTTTGAATACTACATTTGCAATTCTATACATAATCTATATCACATCAAGGATCAGAGATTCCTTACAAGCAAAGTAAGCAACAAATTGCAGTGTCTGAATGTATCTTTGCAGTTTTCCATGACTCACTTCTGAGAAATGCTGATGATGGAGAAAGGAAGTTTACAAGTAGGGAGTAGAATATCAATTATCATGGCTGGTTAGCTAAATTTCAGGTAATGAAAGCACACTGAAACAATTAAAAAGGGTGAAAGACAATTTAAGGCTGAATTGGTTTTCCTCTGGTGATAATCCTGTTAGTACCTTTTACTGCACCACCAAACTGATATATGCAAGAAAAATTCCAATACACCTTAAAAAACTTTTAGCATCTTTTTCTCTTAGAAAAGGATGCGGTTTTCTTTGTTGGCATCTAGTTTTCTGATAGCAGTTCTTTACTGGTTAGTAATAATGTACTCTACAAATTGCCCTATACACTCTAGAAAAATAAAAGGCACATGAGAAATTATTTTTTCTAAGTGGGAAAAACTTGCCATTCCTTGGAACAAAAGTCCTTTGCCGAAGACCCTTCCTTACCCAAATTTCTCCAAAATTCGTGGGGGAAGAAAGTTCTGATGACCAGATTTTTAAGCATAACTAAGCACTTGAATAAGCAGGCATATATCCACCAAGATTTTTAAATTGCTAGATTTTTAACGATCTGAAAGCAAGTTACCTGTAAGAAATTTAAGATATCATTAAATAGTCCTCAGATCTTTTTTTTTTTTTTTTAAATTGATGGTAATTTTCTTTCTGTTTGACTGTGTTCCTTCTCAGCAAACCACCTCTAATTGTGCTTGAGGCATGTCCACTCATCTGGAAAAGACTGAGGACAATGAAGGAATCACCAAAAACTGTGTTGCTAAAAGGTTGTGGAGGTCACAGCACTTTCACCACAGGTTCCCATCCTCTCAAGACAAAAGACAAGTGTATCTGTGCAGAAGGATAACACTATTCACAAAAGCAGTAGACTCAACTTCTCAGCCTCTCAGAGCAGCATAGCTCTGGAGTAGACAGCTATAAATGCCAGGGAGAAAAAAAAGAGACATTGAGTCATTTCTTGCTCCTTGACATACAGCCCAGAGCCCAGCCCCAGATTACAAACTTGAAACCATCCATAATTTCATTGCTAGATCCCACCTCATTCTTGAGCTCCTGCAACGTCATCTCTTCTTTCCTTTCTGCCTTAAAGTCACTGTGACACAAGGGCTCACAACCCGTATGAGGCTGAAGTAGCAGCAGGACTGGTATCTATTTGATGGGAGGGAGGTGAAGCTCCAAGCTGACAGGCAATATCTCCATCTCCTAGAGGGTAAAAACAGGAAGAAATTGTGAGAAAGAAAAGCACTCTCTGCCACTCTGAGCATCATGGGAAGGAAATATCCACGTTGGAGTAAACATGATAGCTTACATAAATCAGCTCCACAGAAACATCGTGTCCAGGTCAAACTCAAAGTGGATGGAGTACCTTTGTGAGGGGCTCTTTCATGAACATGGGGGAGCAAAGGGGCAAGTGCCAATCTCCTCTCTGCGGTGATCAGTGATAGAGCTTGAGGTAATGGCACGAAGCTGTGACAGGAAGTTTAGGTTGGATATTAGGCCGAGTTTCTTTCCTGAGAGGGTGGTCGGGCACTGGAACAGGCTCCCCAGAGAAGTGGTCACAGCACCAAGCTTGACTGAGTTCAAGAAGTGTCAGTCCCATGCTCTGACTTGGCTGGTCCTGTGTGGAGCCAGGAGTTGGACTCTTACAGGTCCTCATTCTTAGAGATCCCTTCCAACTCAGGAGATTCTATGATTTATTCTATGATCTAAGATTAAGATTTGGATTTATTTGGGATTTTTCTGGTCAGAGGATGGAAATCTCTCACAAGTAGATGTTACATAGTGCCAGTCACAGAATGATATTGTGCTAGAGGGAATTTGTGAGCATTTCTTCAAGTAGCCACACACACATTTCTCCCAGTTGCAAACATCTCCCTGATAACAAATGTTAGCCTGAGGGCTTCCAGTAGGGAAAGAGGACCCTATGGTTTGTATTGGCATCGGGAAGAGAGCTGCTGTTGTCTATGTAAGTATCTAAGCACAATGGTGAGACTGAGCTTTTATCTTTATTTTTATTCCAACTCCACCACAACCAGCACATGTCTCGCAGCACTGAATTGCCACTTCATTTCTTAAGACAGGTTACATTAACCATCATGACATGCTTTGAACAGCATTAAGCATGCTTAAGCTATTACTTGGAAAAAAATAAATTTAAAAATAAATTTAAAATGCATTTTAATTATGGTTTTTTGCATCTGCTTTATATGACTGGCTCTGCTCTGAGCTGTAGATATTATACAAAGTAAGTGTTCATATCAGTATTGCTACTTCAACAAACGCTAGACTCTACTTTTTTGAAAGCAGGCCCCAGTTTACACAAGAACGTTAGCAATTGTCATAACTTCCTCCAGGGCTGACAAATTTTATCTCCATGCAGTCAACGTTGTTCAATAATGGTGTTTTCTACCGAATTTAAGATTAAATATATATTTAGCTCATGTCCACACACATCCTGCCAATGCAAAAAACCATTGTACTCTAGAAACCAGCTGAAGGAAAGTGCATTAAGTATCAGGAAAAATCTTGGACCAAAATAAATGTTTTGTTCATTAGGTTGTATTTTTGTCCATGTTACTGAAAAGTGGGAACAGTGAAAAGCAGCTTGTTGCAACACTTTGAAACTTTGTGCATAATTAGATCTCCTTGAAGAGAGGCACATTGGTGAAGATATGGCTGAAATTTTCAGAATGTTTTCAGAAATATAAATATGGTCAACCAGTGATGGGGTCTTTGTCTAAAGAATCCAAATTTATCAGAAATGTCAATCAGCAGTTTATGGCTTTGTAAATTTCAGCTAGTGATAAGTGGTAGAATGGACAGAGCGGAGTCTGCTTCAGCTTTCAGTGACAACAGTGAAGGATTTAATACAATTTAGTGAGAACATGACTAGGCCCTGGGCACACCATTCAGATGGTGTTTAACCCACTTTAGTCCCTGTGCTTATTGGGGAAAGCCAAGCACCTCTGAAGGCCTCTGATGGACTATTCAGAGGAATGAAGTAAACTAAGGATGGAGAGGTACAGGCACTCCTGGGATATAGGCTGCCTGATTATGGCATTAGTGTGTAGGCACCTTTCCATTTGTTTCTGCAGGCTGTCATTACTTGACAGAAGTCTTCTTTTACTTGTCTTCTTTTAAGTGTCAGGGACCTCTGTTTGGGAGCTGGGGTACCAGAGTTGCAGTCCTGCTCTTCCAGGTGCCTGGGTTGTCCTTTGCTTCCTCACAGTTATAGAAAAGTGAATAATTTTCATAACTCAAAAATAGGAGACATGCACACTCCCACATGCTGTGCAATCTCACTGGCAGCTTGAATGTTTCCTGAATATTTTCAATAGGCACTTTTAAAATTAATCTTTGTTATAACTGCTTTTAATACATACTTGGAACACCTCCTTCTGTGTATCTAATAAAGATCTTTTGGACTAAAAAATTGGGAACAAAGACACACCAGGGAGGTTTGTAGAAAGCATAAAATGTAAACAAAATTTACATCACTGGAAAACCAGACAATTCTCCTAAGAACTGGAATGGAGACATTTATTGTAGGCCTTGGAACTGAACTGGCTAACCTTCAAGGAGCGAAGGTGACTCCAAATCCGGTAAAGCAACTCCTCATCCTGCATTTCCCCAACAAAATGCCCCCGTGATTTCAGATAAATTGACCAAAGGCAGGAGGAGAGGAAGAAAGTTTGCCAGAGGTTACACAGGGAATTTGCAGCAGAGCCAGGAATGGAGTTAGCTGCTTGCTAAGGAGTTAGATGCAGGTCGTATCCATTAGACCACAGCAATCTGCATATTTAGTTAGATCGAGTAAAAGCAGTTGAGTAACATCCATCTCTTCACTTTCCTAAAGGCTCTGAGATTGCCAGATAAAAAGCATGACATGTGCTCAAAACATAACTGGCCATCATTTTCAGAGATGAAACTGTGCAGGTTTCTGCCACAGTGAAGGATTAAAAACACACTGCACCATTGTTTCATCAGCACCATGTTTTGCTAAGTTTTATGAATACCTTTTCACTGCGTCAGATAGACCTCCTGTCTTCTCCTTGAACTGCCACAGGTCTGTAATGGAAACCAGAAGCCATAATCCGACAGCCTAAGGCCCGCCTTAGCCAAACGATCCCCATTGGCTTGTGCCACTAAATCTTTAGAGACAGCCAATAGTAAACACGAGGGAGAGGGATTTAAGTGGAATTTAAGGTTGCGTGAACATGGTCTAAAGTGATGGTGTGAGAGGCAAATGTTACAAAAGTATGCCTTATGCTGTGGTGAAGATAGCTATTGAGTTCTGAACCCATGCCATCACTTTGAAACAAAACTAAGTCAGTGACAGCAATAAAAAAAAAAAAGGGTTAAAAAGAGCTAAGCTCTTCCAAACCTGTATGTAACATTAAACCAAATATTAACATAAAAAAAAACCCCTGGCATTTAAGTTGGCACTTAACTCCAGTTAATGAGGAGTTCAGATTTCCATTCTAACCCTCTTTTTCTGTTGCTTGTAATTTTCTCAAATAAACTCCATTTTGGGCTGAAATTTTCCATGCTTGAGATTTTTTTTTTTGAAAGTTTATACAAAATCAGTTAAACAGTTTATTTATGTTAGAACTGAAAACAAAAAAAAAAAGCCACACAAAAAAAAATTTCCATGTATGTTCTCATCAGACATTTTCTGCTCAATGAACTCAAAATAATGCACAGCAAAGAATTTCCCAATTTTCCTTGCAGGCATCATTGGTCTCAGTAAGTTCAGGAAAAAGTCAACAGCAAATGCAAAAAAACTCAAGACAAATCTGGACAATTAAAAATATAGTATAAAAGTCTTTTAAGTTTCATTTTCAGGATGTAACCTAAGTCCCTTTTGTCTTTAGAGATGTAGTTTGAAAATTTATAGAGTGAAATTATCACCATTAGCTAATAGTGCTCATTGGAAATGTTCACACAGCTCTAAAAGGCAGTTTTAAAAGTGTCTATTAGCACAACATGCCTTATATGCTGCTCCTATGCCTACATCATGGACTGCACATTGTTTTTCAACCGAGTTGAACTTATCTGAAAGCCTGCCTGCCAGCACTGTGGACCTATGCAAAGTGAATTCCACTTGTAGGGGGCTTTGCTTTGTCTGTGCCAGTCTGTGAGCTGTCATAAAAATACATTAATCTAGTTTTTATTATCTTAAAGTCACTGATTTCACTGGGAAAAGTTAAGGACTGGTAGTGCAAGTTCTCTGCAGTCCTACTCCCAGAAGCAGCAAGTCTTTCCACGTGTCAATAATTTGTCCTTGAAAATGGTTTACAAAATCAGTGCATTCCAGTGTGGTCCTTTTTGGAGAAGCACTAAGCTTTTCAGTCTAATTCATCAAAATAGCTAAACACATGCATAGTAATATATATGTACTTATATGCATACATATATATAAAATATGTGTACATATGCATATATATAAAAAAAATAAATAGTGTATATGTTAATTGGCTAAACATCTCTGAAAGTAGTTGTTTCCTTGTGAACATGAGGTCAAGAAAAAGATGCCAAAATATAATCTCACAGAGATTTTTGGTATGGCAAGACACAAGGCGCTAGCTATGCAAAACACTTTGAATATGTGTGACATTTCTTAATGCTGACAACCAACCAATGCAAGACAAATCAATTTCCCCACTGGCAATGTGTAATGTCCTTTGTTTTATTCACCACTAGATATTTTGTTATCAATGGCTGGGTATGTGCAGCATGCTTGTGGAGAATGAGCTATACATAGATGAAATAGCTAATTTCCACTGAGAAATCTTGATAGTTAGTAACTACAGAAAAAGAAAGGCAAAAAAACAGGGCAGACGGTGGGGTGGAGGTGTGGGGGGTGGTGGTGGTTGTGGTGAAGAAGAGGTCATTACTTACAACCTCCAGCAGTCAGGAAGAGTTCACTCCCTTTGTATTGTACTTTTTTTACTGCAGACATTTCATTTCTGGGAGGAGAGAACCACAAACGTTGTTCTTCTGAATGAAAATTCCACACTTCCTTGTAGACTGGTCTGTATGAAGCTTCTCTCTTTCTCTTGTAGGCACTGCGAAGACTCATTTTAATGAATATTGAGCAGAAATATCATACTGGACACAATTCACAAGCAAAGTCACTGGTCACAGTTACACACAGCACATCAGTGGCAGTAGTTCTGCCATATAAAGTCACAGCCTCAGCGCTAGTTCAGCTAAAGGCTTTAGCGCACGCGCGGCATAAGCACGGGCATTTTTCTTCAGCTTTTCTACTTATGCTGTTATAATGGTGTTTTTAACTGGGAGTCTTATTACAGCATGTCTCTGAGAAGTCTGAAGGCACAGAAAGCAATGGGGAATGGTGCTGCCTTTGGGTAACCTGCTTTCACAGTGCTAGTAAGTAAATGATGTTTGGCAAGATCTAATGTGAGGGAAATGTATTAAATCAAAACACAAAAAGCTCCTGTGGAAAAAAAAATCCATATCAACATATTTTGCTGCCTTCAGAGAAAAAAAAAGAAAAAAACAGGCAGACTGTCTGAACCACAGACTCCCCTCAGTCTCTGAAGCCCACAGACACACACTTTGTACAAATACATGATCTTATATGCAGACACACAGATACTCCATGCCCCCTCCCCTTCTCCCACTACATTGCTGCCATACTTACTCACAAAGGCGGTATGTAGGCTGTACATAGTAAATACAGAAACTATTAACGTATCTTGGCACACATGATATTGAGCATTGGCACAGACACATATGAGGATGTTCACATCATTCCTGAAGCCAAGAAGTGAATAACACATTAACAGGATGCAAAAATACACCATATTCTCTTTACATTAATACTACTTGACATTTCCAATGGGACCTTGAATCCAAGAAACCAAAGCTTTCTCCAAACATCATAGACTAGAAGACTAGAAGTCAGTCATGTTTTCTTGATAAGCACCACAAGCTCCATTGTACAGGCAGGAAAGCTGAGGAGCATGAAGGTCAGAGTAATTGGTTTCCTTATACACAAAAGCTGGAAATAGAAGATCAGGCACTTAATTCTCCATTGAATCTCATCCCTACTAGACAGTCTCACACCACTAGCAAAATCAGATCAGAGGCAGTGTAATGTCCAGTAATTATCTTTTGAGAGTCACAAGGCACACCCAAACAGGTGGTGTACACCACAGGCAGCAGCAGGAGTAGTGAGTAGGAGGGCAAAGGAATTTTGCCAATGAGTTGGCCAGTGCCAGATCCACAAAGCTTCCTTTATTCTGCAATTCCTCCCATGCTATATCAGCTTCTAGCATGGACTGAATTGGAAGAGGGAAGACCTTTTAAAGGGTTGGGAGAACCTCAAGGGCTCACAGAGGGGAACTGGGAAGGAATGCACCCTACATTCAAGGAACACTTCGCTGAACTCTGCCCATCTGAACTGCACAGCTGGTCCTTCCCTACAGTTCAGTCAGCTGTGCTCTTCTCTGTCCCCTCATGCTGCACTGGCAGCACCAGCTTCCATTCATTCACTTTTCCTCTTAGGTGTCCTTACATTAGTCTTGTATGGTAGAAGTTGTGGCAGTTTTGGTACCTAGGAGAAACACATATGACTATGAAAAGACCAGGTATTAACAACAGCACCAAGGCTTTTAATAAACAGAATTTTCTAGCAACCAAATACAAACAATTTTCTTTCTCTCTTGATCAGTTTTATTCTGTATCACAATTTACAGGCTTTAAAATACAGTAATATATCTGAATAGGTGTTTAAAATTCTTTATTGACCCACTTGGGTTGATATCAGCAACTTTCTTCTTTACTTCACCTGCTTTCCTGACAAAGATTCTCCACGTTGCAGCCTGAATCAGGGGTGGGAAGAGGTAAAAACTGCCAGATCAGCATTTACTGCAACGGCAGAAACAGTGTGCTGGCACCAAAGGTGTTATTAGAAGATTAGAAGTTCAGGTGGAAGAGGATTAGTATTTTTCATGGTACACCATTGCCTTGTGTTCCTCTGCACAATATTAAAAAATATTGTCATATTGAAAAGTAATAAATTTCAGTAGATACTACTTATAGTCATTCTGCTTTCAGAAAAGGAAAGCTTTTTTTCTCCTCCCATCCCTTTTAAGAATATATTTCTGTGCACATACCAGTGAGATGGCTGTACACCTAGTGGGGGGGGGTGAGGGTTTGTCATAAAAACATGGTTCCTGTACACCTAGAGATAAATAAATTACTTATTCTTAGGATGAGGAATGGCTGTTTAACTCTGAGCACGTGAATGATCCAGGCTGCAGCTGGTGCTGCTGGTGGGCCACTGTGCTACAAGAGAATTCACTTTGTACTGTGGTGGTTCCACAAAGGTTTGTCCCTACTCCTGGTATAATATCTAGTCTACTGGAAAGGATTACATTTCTGTTTGGGTGTGAGGCAAACCACAAATTTGGTACCGAGGCACCAGTTCCCTTTGTCAAAAGGAAATCTGCTGCTGAAAGTCAATTTATATCAGCCAGTTTCTATAGTACTTACAAAACTAAAACTGAGTAAGCTAACTGTCACCTAAAGCTCTAAATGTGATAAATAGTAGATGGATGCCAATCTTTGTGAGTGGTTAGTTTATTAAAGTTACCACAATTGTTCACCAAATGCAAAATAAAGCACATGCCTAGGTCTCTGTGGGAGCATGACTAAGTTGCTGTGTTTCGGTCAAAGCTGAGGGGTCGGTGTGGGCCACAGCAGAGTTTCTGAGTTCCAGAAACATTAAAGAGCTCTCTTGTTACTTGGAGATCTCAATGGTGTCAGCACTCCAATGACATCAGGTGGAGATTTAGCTCAGAAGAACCACAACACTGGGATGAGCCCCATGCACAAGAACATCTATTTAAGTTGATGTTGCCTTTAATTTGTTCAGGGATGGAAATGTATGGCATCACAGACCCTCAACATCCCTTGGTGAAACAGGAGGTTAATTCCACACTACAAGAGGTCTGGTTTGAGACTTGAGGTCAAAAGGGCTCCTAAAAAGGATTTTGAAATTTTCTCGTAAATGTTGAATGTTTGAGTTATGATTAAGTCATGTTTACCCGTTAATTGTGCAGTAAATAAAGCTGTGGCTTTAACCTTCCAGTCATAGCATGGCAGCGTGTTAATTAGGACTGAGAGACTGGCAGCTTGCCAAAGTTGTGCTGTATGGGAGGTTGAGAGGTACAATTTGGTTATCAGTTATGTTGACATGTGCTGAGCGTTATGTGGTCACACTGCACAGGCAACAGATCTAGCACTAGCTCTCCCAGTTATGAAAGGGCTGCTGTTTGAAATATTTGGCTCTCAGTCAAAGTCTCCGAGTCTGAAGATCAAGAGTTGGTTGTTGGTTTTGTTGGGGTTTCCCCCCCCCCCTCGTTTCTATTAGTTTTTATAGATCCACTTTCCCACTTAGAGGGGGGTTCTAGAGGGAGAAACAGACTGACTCATATAACAACAGTGCATGAAGCAAGGCTGTGGGGAGAGGGAAAAGAAAGGGTAAAAGATTTGACTTGCAGCTCTGCATCTATTTACTCCTTTCCCACTATTTCTAACCTCAACCATTTAACAATACTTAGAGCTTAGTCCTAAGATGGGACTCGAAACTTTCCCACGGGTTGGACCTTGTGGGTTCAGAAATCTGCACATGAGCTGTTGCTAAACATTTACCAAAGCTGCCTACTCTCAAGCACCCAAGATGTTACTCGGGTTACAGAGAAACTGGATAAAGACATGGAAGGGACAGATAATCAGGAAGTTTGAGGAGAGAGATGGTGAGGAAAGAAAGTTGGTTGTTCACAGAAACACTCTTTCAAAACCATTTCCTGGATAGAAAACAGAAATCTGAAGATTCTCATGTGAACTCTGTCTTTTGCATCTGCCCTTCAAATTTCTAACACCTTTTCACCTCTATTCCTTCTTTGCAGAGCACTTCTTACAACCATGTCAGGATATAAACTCATAAAAGTCCTATGATCTGCTACAGGAGTAAATCTGTTTTTCAGTCCTCATTCACCAACCCAAATAATAAATAATCAAAAAACAATCAAAACAATAAAATCCAAGGAAATTCTGAAAGAGAATAGAGATGAAAGGTAGAGATGTCAGGGGCTGACATTATTATCTGGTGGAGGAAGAGGATGGTTCTTGCAACAAATCAATATTTTGTCATTGTTTTATTTCTGGTACTGTAGAATTATTTTTTTTAAGAATAATGGCACAGTCCTTGAGATACTACAGTTTTGCAAACACAGCTCCAGGCTAGAACAGAGGAAATACAAATCTAGTTCTCTCTTCTGATTCAGTATGTCACTTTCTGTTTTCCCCCTATTATTTGTCTGTCAGCAATATCTGTTATAATAATCATCATCAATATTTTATCATAAGCTCATTGAAACACAGATTATCTCTTGCTGTTCTGTTTGCAGAATAAGCGCAATGAAAATATTAAATCCAACTATAGCAGAGAGTAACTTCTCCATAAACATGTCTCTGTCATGAAACAGTGCTAATCTAAAGTTTATTCTTAATTTATAAGAAAATAACAGATTTTCTTTCTCATTCCTCCAATGATGAATTGTCATTATATGCTCACTATTTGCAAAGAAACATATGGAATTCTATTCAAAAGATCCTCAAGCAACAACAACAAAAAAGGATATAACTTGTTCCAGTGTGAAAGCCATCACGTTACTTACAGAGTTTCTACTCAAATCGATCCTCCCAAACCTTATAGAATTCATACAAGAATTCTTAGCATGCCATTCAGATGATAGCTGCCATAATAGCGATGAGGTGGTATCACCAACAACACAGACATATTTCCAAATCACTCAAAGTGGAAATCAACCAAAGGGAGGTGAAACACCTTGCTTGGTCAAACAGCAGGTTATTGGCATAGATTGAATTGGAATAGAAAATCTTCTGATCCTCATATTTGTCCTTAATCCATTCAGTTCTGTTAGCTGAGAAATTGCAAACTGGATGCAAGGCAATTATTTTTATGCTTCTCACTTTTAATCAGCCATAATATGGACATTCCAGTCTTCTTCAAGATAAAGCTTCAAATTAAGGACAGTCCCTCTTGCTATTGTTTGTCTGTCAAGGATATAATTTTTGGAAGACAAATTCCATGGACTGTTTTGACAGTGCAAATTACTGTAGGATCCATGCAAAGAATGAAAATCAATTTCTCATTCCCCAAGGGTGTCTCCACTCCACACATAGGCATTTTAAATTAAAAGCCTTGAAGCAAAAGGTCCTTTTTACTTCATCTTGGCACAACTCATTACTTGAAAGAGATATTTTGAAATACCTCATGCTTACATGCAGTTATGCATGAGGGTTGCAGACACAACTTTAATTGGTCCCCAGGACCTTGCTTTGAAGTGATGACTCACAAAGAGTATTTTGTCAAGCCAACTGTGCCATAAAAATATTAAGTGTGGCTTAAAACAGTAAAGGTTTTATTATCCTATTCACTTCCTGTCATGAAGCATTGCATTAAATTGTACTTTTAAGGGATTAATGACCTATTTGCTTCATTCCGTGCTTCATTTGTGGTTATAAAAGCTATTAAAAGCCATGTTATCAACACCAGTGTTAATGAAGATATTGGAAAGTCAGGAAGCACAAATATATTCTAATCCATAGCATTAATCCAATTGCCTTTCCCTAGGAGATCTTTCTGTGTTCCCTGGTGACCATGCAGCATTGTCCTAATTTTGTGGGCACAGTCAGGAAAGTTAAATGCTTGAGAAGGAGAAAACAAGGAGGCAAAATACGAATCTACGTTACATAAGCCTACACCCCTTTCACTTATGAAGGACTGACCAGAAGCATAGAAAATGTCCACAGCACCACAGACGACAAATAGCATGACATGTCATTATCACAGCTGAAAACAAATCCAAAACTATGAGAAACATTCCAGATTTTTGGCTTTGCTATTTTGAATGGACACAGTACAAGACTGAAAATTAATCCAATTTTTTTTCAGTAAGAGACAGGTCTGCAAAACAAGCTTTGTAAGACAATGATGAGTTCTTCAAGTTTTTGTTTATAAATAGAACCGAGTAGATTGATTTCTTTGCTTTTTGGCAAACAGCTTATTCACAGAACAATGTGGTTCTGGGAAGGCTGAAACCATTCATGAAGTTATGATGAATTTCACAAAAGCTTTTCTCTAAAAAAGATTAAAATGAAGGAAAGCTGGAATGTTTTTCACTGATGCTAATTGAAATGTTTCATAGTTTTATTTCAAAACAATCTTTTTCACTTTTAAAAAAGGAATTTAATAAAAAGAAGTTAAAAGCAAAACATTTCATGCAGACCTAAAACCGGATCACATTCTCAGTCACAACAAACCAAACCCCCCATTCTTCTTTTTTTTTAGCTATCAAATTGTCAAGCATAACAAACCATCAACAGACCATCCTGATATACGGATTGCTATATCAGTAGATCTCACATCAAATTGCCACCACCCACAGTAAAAAGGACACTGGGAAATTAGTACAGTAGGTTTATAATCCAATACACTGATGAAACGTCAGTGAAAATCACTCTATGTTCAACATCAGCAGAGACTGCACAGAAGAGGGAAGGAGGGTCAGGGGCAAAAAAGTCCCCCAAACCCCCCAAAAGTAAAAAAAAAAGTAGAAAAAAATAAAAAGCCCAAACACAAAGTCCTGTCCTGTTGTGGGGTTTTTCATACAATGATATACAAGGATAAGTCACTCAGTCACTGACAGCTCTGTATGTGATAACTTTCATCTCTTTACCCTCAAATGCTTTGCTGGGAGAGGGGCTGTGCAAATGGGGGTTCCATGGCTCAGCAGTTTTCTTAACCCCACACAGCCAGTCAGAGAAAGAACTTACAAGAGAACCCAGCTCAGCCAATTACCAGCCTGGTCCCTCATCAATGGACCTATTATTTACACAATGCAGTTTTAACATCTTATATGAAAGACCCATACATATTAAGATGCATGGCACTCAATTTATTTACCTCAGAAAAGTGAAGAGATTCAAAAATTCTGACTAGTGAGTAATTTGTGCCAAAGTAAGGAAATAAATGTGAGATTTTCTTCCTTCTACGTTATCTTGTTATTTCTACCAGCAGCATGCACAGTTACTGATGGAAGCAAATCTGAACACGGCTCTGCAAAATATTCAGGAACGGTTGAAGACACTGCTCTCTGATTTGTGAAAGGGGCCATCTCTAATACAATGTGTGTGACCTCATTAATGTCTACAAATATGTTAAGGGTGGGTGTCAGGAGGATGGTTCCAGGCTCTTCTCAATGATGGCCAGTGATAGAACAAGGGCCAATGCATCCAAACTGGAACGTAGGAAGTTCCATCTGAATATAAGGAAAAACCTTTTCACCGTGAGGGTGACAGAGCACTGGAACAGGCTGCCCAGAGAGGTTGTGGAGTCTCCTTCTCTGGAGACATTCAAGACCAATCTGGACATGTTCCTTTGTGATTATAATCTAGGTGATCCTGCTTGGGCAGGGGGGTTGGACTAGATCATTCGAGGTCCCTTCCAACTCCTAACATTCTGTGATTCTGTGATTTCATAGATCATTACCCATGTGTTGTAAATTGAGCTTGCTCTTTGTTTTTCACTGTTAAAAGCACTGGAGTTTGAAACTCATGGTAAGTTTTATTTCACCTCTGTGTTGTGAGAATAATGTGCAAACATAGGAGGAACACGCCTAATAGTCCTGTTATTTAATAGAGTGGCTCCATCAGACGTAAGATCTAGTAACCAAATTCCCTGCAGTGAAACAGGAGAGGCTTGTGAACTCTTGACTGATTTTACTCCACCTGTAGTGGGCATAGGCTACTTAGGACTGCACACACGCTCTCAAAGCTTTTTTTCATATTCCATTAGCACCAAAAAGAAAAGAAAAAAAGAAATTAAAAAAAAAGGAACATTTTCAGAACTATTTCTATGGTTAATATCTCCAAGAAAGTGTAATTTACTATCAGCTGTATGTGCATTAGGAACAGGTTGATACCCGAGTAGTAGTATAAGCATAGCTACATCAACTGAACTGGTTACTTGCTTTTTGTACTTCCCTTTAATTTCTCTGATTCTTTCTCTCATTTTTCCATCTTTTTAAAAATTCTTTTCCTTCTCTCTTTTTCTCTTTTTTTTTCTTTTTCTTTTTCTCTGATTGCAGTAGTAACCATGGTTCATCTGTTTCCTCTCTGGACAGTCATTGTGCCCTCTTACTGCATATTTCAAAACACAGACAAAATCTACAGTTTTCTCAGACCAAGAGGTTGGGATATGCAGGTTGTCCATCAGGCAATCATATCCTTAGGAGGCACTGACTTCCAAAGAAGAGAAGCCTTCTGTAGACAGCAAGTTAACAGCACACTGAACACGCAGACGCCATACCCAGCTCCAAAGCTTGGACGTAGACCATCCATCAAGCGATACCAAATGTTATTGATGCAAATGTTGATACAGGTTGACAGCAATTTGCCAGAAGTTTTGGCTCTGTATAATTTGAGTTGACTGTACACAACTCTGAAAACTATTGGAAACAGAAATCTATACATACATTACAGGTTTAAAACAAAGCCAACAGTTTATGAAGGAATGCTCTTCATTAAGCAGCTCTGAGAGATGTTAAAGAAAGGCTTTTGTCTCAAATTTCTAGTCAGGAGCTAGGGATTTATTTTTTTTTAATAAGTTCCTTTCTATAGATTTTCTATGCTATATCCCTAAAACTCCCAAATGACCATGAACTTCTAAAGCTTTCAATCAAGACAGAGGTGGGGAGAGAGACAAAAAATATATGCCCATAGCCATGCACACACTTTGAGAAATACATACAGAACATAAGCCATAGAACTAAAAAAACCCATACCAGATCAGATCATCTTGTGCCAATGAAACTAAAGTACATCAAGATTTATTATTTGATTAAAAGCACTCAGAGAGCAGATGCTTGTGTCTAATATTACATTTCTCAATTTCTCTGATATATTTGATATTTATAAAAATGAAATAATTCCACATAGATGAAGAATGGAGGTAAATAGAGGCTAAATAATACCAGCAGTTGATTCTGACTGACAGTTGTGAAGTAAGGCTACACAGTTTAAAAGGATTTTAAAATTAGAAGTAGCATTTCTGAGCCTAGCACTGAAAAACCCTGACATTTGCAGTACTGGGAGCAGGCTGTGAGAGGGATTTCTATCCTGGTTTCCCACCCAGAAGAATATATTTACTGTTCAAACATTTTGAGGCAGGCACCCATGGAAATCAACGGGAACTCTGCCACTGGTTTTCATGGGAGCAGAATCCGTCCCTATGTGTAAATATGCAGCAATATTTTTTTTCCCCTGACTGTTAAAAACCACCATCACAACTGGATGGAACCTGATTTTAAACACTCAGACATGGGGCCTCTTTACCGCAGGAGTCTCCAACGATGTCCATCCTTAACACCACACCAGCTGCCAGCCGAAGGCTCTGAAATGCTGATTTTAATCAAAATCTTTCCTTTCAAATCTAGCTTACAGTTTACTCATAGCGCAAAAGTGCTTCTCAGCACTGGAATTTTCAGGATGCGATGCTGAGCCAAATACTGCAGGCACAGCTTGCTCATAAGACAGCAATCTTGTGGCCCACCTTGGAGGCTGTAATAGGGCTACTGTACTCAGCCTCCCACCCTTGGTGAAGCCCACTAATAACATCTGTTTTATAGCATTCACTCCTGCAACCTGCTAGTTCCTTGGCTCTACTGCTGTCATAGAGAGGATGTGCTTTACTATGCTGCAGGTCTGGTGGAAAGTTGTCAGACTTCAAGCCAAATGTAAAAGCAGCCAGTGCTGAATAAATGACTTGAAGTGCTTTCTCCAGGGACCCCTTCCAGGTCCCAGATAGGCAGATTTGGCCAGTGTTTGTAGACAGTCTTGCTCAGAGGCAAATTAAAAATCAAAATACAGACACCGTTTGAAAAACATCGAAAGCTAGACTCAAACATCCACCATGTATTAAGACATTCTTATATAAAAATAACCACAGGGTTGCAAATTCATACTTTCCTACTTGGTGAGACCAACTGCAACCAGGAATAAACCTGGAAATGTGTGGGGCAGACTGCGGCACTGCCTTCAGAGAAAGCATAAAACTGAAGGTGGAAAGCTGGAGTGAGAAAAACAAGACACTGTGAACCAGGCGGTTGAATCGAGCAGTGGGTGGCACATGGGGTAGGATCCTCGCCTGTACTAGTGCTGCCCGTGGGACCTGCCCCACTCAATTCAATGGAAGCAGAGCAGGACACTCACCAACAAAATACCCAAGCTGTGACTGGGTAAGTCCATGGCATACAGAACGCCTGACTCAGGAACACAAACTGAGCACACTCCTCACCTATTGCATTGGCTCTGCTGTGCCTGAAGGCCTCACTGCAGTTTAGGAATCTGGATACCAGCCCTTGCTACCACAACAGCAGCAAGTCATCCTTCTGCTGTGTGGGGGTGAGAAACAGGACGGGAAGGATTGCCAGCAGATTGTCAGGATCCCAACACTCAGAATCACAGAATCACTGGGTTGGAAAAGACCTTTAAGATCGAGTCCAACCATACCTGTCCTCTCCTAAACTATATCCCTGAGCACCTCATCTACCCATCTTTTAAATACATCCAGGGATGGTGACTGAACCACCTCCCTGGGCAGCCTGTTCCGGTGTCTGACAGCCCTTTTGGTGAAGAATCTTTTCCTGACACCCAATATGAACCTGCCCCAGCACAGCTTGAGGCCGTTTCCCCTTGTCCTATTGACCATCACTTGGCAGAAGAGACCATCACCCACCTCTCTACACCCTCCTTTCAGGTAACTGCAGGCAGTGATAAGGTCTCCCCTCAGCTTTCTCTTCTCCAGACTAAACACCCCCAGCTCCCTCAGCCACCCCTCACAAGGTTTGTTCTCCAGCCCCTTCACCAGCCTGGTTGCCCTTCTCTGGACACGCTCCATGTCTTTCGTGCAGTGAGGGGCCCAGAATTGAATGTAGTACTCGAGGTGCAGCCTCACCAGTGCAGAGGCAAAATCACTGCCCTAGACCTGCTGGCCACACTGTTTCTGATAAAAGCCAGGATGCCATTGGCCTTCTTGGTCACCTGGGCACACTGCTGGCTCATATTCAGGTCAGGAGTAGATGCAAGGTAGGATTTCTCTGCACAGTCTGAACAATACAGAAAGCTCTCCAATTGCCATGTGGTTTGAGAGGAGAGACCAAGACCTTTTGTTCCAATGGGAGCCATTAGGAAATGCCAACTCTCTTATTTCCTTATTGTTTTTTTTTGTACACCCGTTGCATTAAGAAAGCCTGTACTTCAGCTGGCAGGCCGGGCTGCATGAATGTCTGTGCTGACACAGCCGAGGGGATGGGGCCCCACAGAATGAGCACAGAAGACTTGTACGGTGGGAAAAGTAGAGAGGTGAAAAACCTCAAGCCAGTTTTTCTGCCAGAATTGGAGCTACAACCTCAGACAAAACTAGCTAGCCATATTCCAAATCATCGACCCCTTCACATGCCCCTTTTTTCTTGGAAGTCTCCTTCTAAGATTCTCTGTCAGGTTTATAGCGTTGTTATGTAAGTGATTTATCAGCACAACCGAGTGGGTAGTGTGCTGTGGTACAGCGACAGGGTGAGGGCCCTAAGCCAGGACCGCCACCAGAATCAACTACAGGCTGTGGTTGCATGCACATGATTTTGGCAGTGACCCTGGCTTCTTCAGACCACACTCTCGAGCACCCAGTCATGCCCCAGCATCAAACTCCTTCTTGTAGCACTTTCTAAATCTATCTCCAAGCAGCCCAGCGCTTCCCAAATGTGAACTGACTCACAACACCATGAGAATGGTGGCAATCAGGAATGACTTTGAAGGAACTATGCAATTCTTACCACAGAGCATGTTTATAGATCTCACTTTACACAACACAGAAACTGTAAGCTCAGCATATACCTCCATGAACCTCCTTTTACATCTCTCTGCTGTTCAACGGTCATCCTGTCATATATCTGAATCATATATCACAAGTCATCTCTCTTCTCACAAACCCAATTGATAATTCTGCCTCTTCATGTTAATCTGCTTGCTACACAGGACAGCCAGAGTCATTGTGAACCTTACAGGGCTCTCACAAGTTCCATTTTTGACTGTACTGCTGCCTAGACACTGACTGTGGTTTGGGCATAGCTTGGTCATCAGCTCATCATTGAGTCCATGTGAGTCCATGTCACAATCAAAACAGAACATCCTGCCAGTCAGCGCTCTATCAGCAACACCCTCTGATTATCCTTACACAGTTTATTCTCAGTGTGATAACTTTCAGCTCCATCTTCGTAAGTTCTTTTCCAGCACAACTCACCCATGATGTCCTTGCTATGCTAAAGAAACACCCAGAGAGCCTCTCTGACAAAGCTGCTGCTATGTTATCAATGTGCTGGCTTCCACTGTACATCTTAGAGCTGTGTATCTAATAAGAATCTCCTGTCATGATGACAACAGCATACTTTTCACTCTGTGTGAATTGTTCTTCAATATTTTCATCTGCTCATCAACCTTCTTTTGTATGTGTTATTGTCATAGAATCATAGAATCATAGAAGGATTAGGGTTAGAAGTGACTCCCAGAGGTCATCCAGTCCAACCTCCCTTCAAGAAGCAGGGACTCCCCCAACTAGATCAGGTTGCTCAGGGCCTCATCCAACCTGGCCTTGAACTTCTCCAGGGATGGGGCATCCCACCTCCCTGGGCAACCTGTTTCAGTGCTCCACCACTCTTACAGTAAAGAACTTTTTTCTAATATCCAATCTAAATCTCCCTCCCTCTATTTTAAAACCATTACCCCTTGTCCTGTCACAACAGGCCCTACTGAACAGCCTCTCCCCATCGTTCTTGTAGGCATTGTCCCAATGATATGGCAGCAGCAAAAGAAGGAGAAGCCTACACTTCCATTAAAATAAAGTCGTCTTTACATCTGCATCTTAACAGAATCTCTCTAAAGCCCTTTATACCCCAAGGTTAAAATCCTAAATAGGTTATTGTAGGATATACTATTTGTACAGTTATCATACATGCTCTCCTATCATCTCGATTTCGGAATAATTTGAAGTGTGTTAAAAATGCTAGTGAGCAAAAATAATCCCCTAAGGAGTAAGAAGATCAGAATTTGGGGCATGTTTCCAAATTGATATTAAACATAATCTCCAGCCAACTAAAATCCTCCTGTGAAACAGTATTTGTCTGTTTTAAAATGTTTGCTTATGCACCAAAAGTTAAATTCTCCCAAAACACATTGCAGCTTCACGACAATGTGGTGGTATCAGGAGATGTCATTAGCAGAAACTTATTTTAATTATTGTTTTCACAAGAAAACATGAGTTAGGAAACAAAAGGAAGAAATATCCTGGAATTAAATACATTCTTAAGCTGTTTAAGCACCAGTTTTCTAGGGTAGGCAAGCCCTTTGAGATGTTTGACAGCCCTTTAAAAAATAATATCAATCTCATAAAATCTCCTGAGTTGGAAGGGACCCATAAGTCTCATGGAGTCCAACTCCTGTCTCCACACAGGACCAGACAAGTCAGAGCATGGGACTGAGGGCATCGTCCAGATGCTTCTTGAACTCAGCCAAGCTCAGTGCTGTGACCACTTCCCTGGGGAGTCTGTTCCAGTGCCTGACCACCCTTTCAGGAAAGAGCCTCTGCCAAATATCCAGCCTAAACCTCCCCTGTCGCAGCTTCATCTCATTACATTGTTATTCATTCGGCACTGATAGTGCTCTTCACACTGTACCTGAGTGGTGTTGTCAGTGTCTCCCACATTGGGGAGGAGATGGAAATATAGAATCTCTTTTCAAAATTGAAGCAAGAAAGCAATGGTACTTTTCCTGTGCTGCCCCAGTTCACCACTGTTACTGGACCTCAAAGAGTTAGTCAAAGTGGTGATATTTTTATCTTCCTTGAAAGTTTTCCTAAATTTGGAAAAAATAAAGTAAAGCTTTAGAAAGTAAAGAGGGAGCCCTTTAATGCATAAAAGAGCCTGAAAGCCCCAGAAGATGCAATAATTTCTTAACATGGTCACTCACAAAAAATTGCTTTAAAAGGTTACACAAGAAAGTCCTCTCTTCAAGAAACCGCCATGACCTTGTGTCAGTTCCGGGATACCTTTATTATTGAAAAGAGCTGCCAATGTTTATTATTTCACATCCAATTTGTTGTCATAAACAGTTCAAAAGAACATGATTAGCTTTATATTAAAGACACTCCACCAGCAAACCAGTGAGGGAACACTGAGTGCCAAGGACGCCAGAGCCTGGGGCTTTGTGCCTGGCCCACTGGGAATGTTTTCAAATCATACTGCATCAGACAGAAGAAGTGCTGGAGGGAAAAAAGAATAAATGTAGAAGTTAAACAGAGTGTGACCATGTGCATGTGTGTTATTATTGTGTCTTACTGGAGTGCTGTTATCGCAAGGCTATAATGACATTATGATAAAACGTCAGGCAAGGACATCATATTTTTGTAAGTGATCTCCAGTCTGTGGAATATTTTGACTAGAGAGGAAAGCACAGTCGATCTCCCATTTTGCTCGGCTAGCAAGAACTAACCTTCCCTGAATTTGCTCTGAAGAGTGTAAAGTTCAGCAATAAACACATTCCATACAGTATGTGTTGAGGAAAATCAGAGTCCTACGTTTAAATATAAGAGGTGAAATGGAAGCATAGGCCAGGGAGAACAGACACACAGTTAAAACCAGAATAGAGTCAAAACGCTGATAACACAGGTGCCAAAAATGCCAATAATGTATTGCCCTGGAAACGTGGGATTGGAGAGGCCAGGTCATACCCTGTTTGTCATACCCAACCCTGCCGGCGCGTTCTAGTGCAGTTTAGTTCTCTTATTGTGACTGAAATGCTGAGGTAAAGAGATTTCCATCATGATCAAGAGCTGCATAAATGTACGATTAAAATAAGCCTCCACTTGTTGAAGCTTTATATTTCAAACATATAATCTTTTAGCAGAGTCAAAACCATGTTTATTCTAGATAACAGATACACTGCAATTGCAAAAGTGTGTTGTGTGCTTCATATAGCATTAAGTACAGCAACACCTAGCAACATTTTCTTTCCCCAGCCATGGGGAAGTCTCCATCTGTGTTCGAATAGGTTAGCTAGCTACTTAAATATTTGCTAGAGGAAACGTATTACATGATAAATGTTTATAGAATATAGAAGAGAGAAGCATAGTATACTTCTCTAAAGCAGTACACTGAAACTGTGGAATAAGTGTGTTGGGTTTATCCTATGTGTGTCAAGTTCTACTTTTTGAAATGTTCTTAAACAATGTAAAGCATGACATTTTTATAACATTTGATAAGTGGGAGTTTGTGTCAAAACCACATTTGGAAATGTAAGTTCATGTGGGGCAGACTACACACATCATTAAGAAGTCATTAAACCCATCTTACCTAGTGTGTAGATCCACATAAAATTTGAGAATTTGTAAGTTTTTATATTTCAAATTATAAGATTATTTTAGATTGTCCGTATTTTTATGGGCTGGAGGTGATAAGGTTGCGATTAGGCATTCATAATAAGCTTGAGTGAGGAGGACTATGTGGAAAAGGATCTCTTGTATATTAACCCTCCCATAAAGTTGAAGAAAATGTTTTGTAAATGTAACAGCATAAAAAAGATTTTTGGAGCAAAGGCCTAGATGAATGTGTACATACACACAGACCAAATGCAATAAACCTTCCTACAGAGTCTCAACAGCTGGACAGCTGGATATCACCTTCAGATGATACCTTCACCAAATGGTACCCTGGTGCCATGGCCAAGCAAAACTGGTTGAAACACATTCAGAAAAGGGAGCTTTGACTGCTAACTGGGCTGTTTCTAGCTAGGCAGATTAACTCCTATCTGAGGCTGCTGAGTAACATTTCTTCATACCAAAACCCCCTGAATGCTGTGCAACCCATTTGACCCATCACAGATTAAACTGTCAACTACCTGGAACAAATCCACTGTGAAACACTTAACAGGGTTATAGGAAGGGAAATGCATCTTTACTTTACCCACCCAGCCACCTCTCACTGCTTTAAAAAACACCCTGTGGTGCAACGTGATTCAGCCTGAGACTTCTGCTCTGGGCACTCCGTAATGGCTCCATATTCATAAAGTTCACTTGCAAACAATGGAGATCTGTGACGGCAAAGCCTGGGAAATGGCTTTTCTGAGGTTACAAAAAAACCCCACTCTGCAATATTCTACAACCCTGTCAGCTCTTCATAGCAAGATACCAGCTAATTAATTTCCACACCTGTTGGTAGTTCATCAGTGTCATAACACATGACATCAAAACTGATACTTGTTCTGGAGATTTGAGTCACAAATTAATAGATTATTCCTTCCAACAGAATGGCAGTTTATAACCAACTGATGCTCAGAAGTCCAGTAAAGTAGTTTGGCTCCAAAATATTCCCTAAAGGCTACTGGTGTCAAAAAAAAAAAAAAAAAGGAAAGAATTGCAAGGCTGCCCCCCTTCCCCAAAATTATCTATAACATGCAAGAAATTTTCCTGCCACAGAAAACACCAGGGATGTGAGAGGAAATGGGAGGGTGAAGAAAGCAAACACATCTCTCTGCATTTGATAAAACAAACTCTGACTTAAAAGAAGTACAAAAATGGGTGGACAGGTATACAGTCAGCTGCACAGAAGCAGTGTGCATTCAAACCCTAAAGTCTATTTATCACTTTGTTGTTCAGATACAGAACCTTTACTTTCAGGTATTTCTGTTTCTCTGCCAGTCCCTTCCCTTTCCCCCTCTGCTGCTCAGCTTAATGTTTAACTCAATCAATGCCATGTGGTTTCCTGCATCACGCTATTCTTGTTTACTGACCACTGTTCAATAGCTCTTAATGGACAGTATAAATTCAATGATATTTTGCAATCCCTTATCTAGAATACAATGCACTAAAGCTGTGGAGATTTGAACTGCACTTCCAAACTGGAAGTGAGGCAAGTGCCTCACTATTTCTGTCCAGATCAAATGGCCTGAAGGAAGGCTACCCAATTTGATTTGTTCAACTGAGCAAACAATGCTTTTGAAGTTGCCAAGTGTTCAAAAGACAAAGACACAGAAAGACGCTTAGTAAAATTTACAGAAATGGCTCACAGTAATTGACTGTAACTTGTAGATGCCTAATTAGAAGCACTTTCAGAAAGCACTTAAGCACTGAACTTAGGAAACAGAGTCTGTTCTGATGAAGTGCCTGAAACAAAATGCCTCAATGCTCAAGGCACTTGTAGACCCCGCTGAAAAACCTCTGCCCTGCTTTTCCGTGTTTGTGTGTACTGAGCGGCCATTGCCCTACGTACCTGTGAACATTGCAGTTCCCAGGTGCTCTGTACCCCTATTCACACTGTCATTGCACCCAGACATGGTCTTAACCTTTGCCTACCTTTAAACCACAAGGGTCTTGTAAATCTTGTAAAAAGACAGGTAGGTTTTATACTGCTGTGCACGGTCCATGTTTGCTAGAGGGTGGAACTCAAATCCCAAATTTGCTGCCTCTGAAGAAAATCCTGAACGTCTGTTAAGACCTCCCACAGAAGCCAGGAAAGAATTAATGGGCTGCTGAGTTCCTAATACGTCCCACCCTACGGCACCTGAAGGAAGTAGGTGTTAGACTGGCAGGGAAGAGCTTGACAGGTTGAGAATCCAGCTATTAATGGTGACTGACGGAGAGGCCTGAAGCCAAGGGAGACTGTTCTTAATTACAACCTCCCTTTGGTGAAGAAGGCCTGGCAGAAAATGAGCGATTTTTCTGGCTGCCAGTGACTTAGGGGTCCCTGATCCCAGGTGGGATGGAAGTATTTGCTTTTTGGTGGTTGGGTTTTAGGGGTTTTTTTGCTTCTATTGACCATTGGAGGGGTGAATAGTCTGCTGAGTGCTTGGCCCAGAAGGGGTGAAAAAGTTTATGTTCCTGTGTGTTTATTTTGGACTTCAGGGACCACATAGAGAGTGGAACTTTTTATGCAATGCAGCTGGCAGAAGATGTCTCTGATTTGAAGGTGTTGGAGGGTAGATGGATTAACCAAAAATCCACAAGGAAACAATGTCAGAGTTACTATTCCATTATGCTGCCTGGAAAGGTGATGTTCTAGGGACACTGTGGCCACACTGGTCAGCAACAATCAGTCCTCAAAATCACAGGCAGTCTTCACAACTAGTCTTGAAGCTAGATCAACCCACTCTGACTAACTATTCTAATGAAACCCCGGTGCCAGTAAAGCCCACACCCAGTTCCCAATAGACAGGTACAATTATACCAGGCTGATGGACAGAAAGACATCCTTGTTTCACAAGGTGTTTTGCAGATACTCAGGGAGCAATGCAATTACAAGCATTACACATTCATTACAGCATTGACAAGATTGATTTGAATACTTCAGTATCTGATACAATTTAGAGAAACAGCAAGGGAATTAATGCACAGAGTGCAAGTTTGAACACCCTGATTTGGCGTGTTATATGTAGACAACTTGGGGTATTTTTTTAATTTTGTTTTATAAACCACAGTTTGATTATCCCAAATAAAGCCTAGTTTGTTTGGGGGTTTTTGTTTTCTTTTAGTTTGGATTTTTTTGCTTAAGCAAATAAGAAAAACTAGTTACACATACAAACTGAAGAGATAAGTAACTTTTCAGGAAATTTACCAAGAAATAAGAGATATGGGTTCGAGCCCACCCTCTTCCTCAACGATTTCAACTCACTCCTTGGGACACACCCTTATATTTCCTATAAAGGTATAGCCCTGAGGTTGCTCTCAAACAGTTCCTGGAGCTGATTCACCCTGCATGGAATATCAGCCGAAGTTCCAATCATTTGTGCAACTAAATAATTTGTATTTGTATATACTGAAAATCTGAAACAGGAACGATGCCTGTCTGTTCATTGTGACCATAACCTGCATTTTGGTGTGTATGGCGTGTGAGAGAAAGATCCAAATGCCTACATACAAGATTTTATTTTAATTTTTTTGAGGGGACACCGTGGAAAAAAAAAAAAATCTTGAATCACCATGATCTAAAGTAAAGCATTTCAATCTCCCATACCACATTTCTTGGTATAAGAAAACGGCACGCAAAATAGTGCTTTGCTGTTCAGAAACATGAAGTAGTGGTAATGTTTTCTCAGTGGCTCCCCAACAGTCTAACAGCAGAGATGTTCACCTTCTCCCCAGATATTCTTAGGAAACATTGTTCTCCTGAGTATTTAGAGTCAGTATACTTGAAACAGTTGTGTTAACAGAGACGGACAACGTGACATTGAACACAGATGGGGCATATCAGAGATCATACTGTAACAAGATTCTCCTAGTCTTCAATCTATTTCTCTTCTTTCATCAGGCAATTGTACAGTTAACATCTCCTTGGATTCTTTCAGAATTATCTAATTCACTGAAATATGTGTCTAATTCAAAGCTGGTTCTTTTTATTAACATCAAAAGGTTTAGGATCAAGCCCTATGTTTTTTAAAAAAGTCTTTCTACAAGCCTATTCTGTATGTGCTGTTAGGTACACAATAGGGCTTCTGTGACTCCTCTCCCTGCCTCACCTATCATTATACATACGTTTGTAGATAACATGTCATTAAAGAGTCATAAATGTCAGTCAGAGAGTCATTCAGAAAAGCTGAAGGAAGGTTTCTTGGTCTGCCAAGTAGTAGTTCTGATAAGGGATCACCTGCCCAAGCAGTGCATTCCTACCTCACCACTAACATTTTCTTCCAAAAGCACAGATGCCTTGCCACAAATTATTGTGGTTGAAAGGCTTTGAGTTGCAGGGGGAGAGATCGAAAGAGGGGAAAAGGAGTTGCTATTTTAAAAACATTTAAAACTTTTTCTGCCTGCTTCTGCATCTGAAAATTGCTTATGCCTGGAGGTTAGAGAATGGCTGTTCCTAAGCATCTGTTTTCTGACTTTATCTCTATCCCTACCACCCAAAATCATGCTTTTATGGGTTTTAGAACTGTTGTCATAAATTAATAATTTACAGCTGCAAAATACACGTTCTCAAAAGACACAGCTCTGGTCTTCACAGTAAATCAAGCCCCTACCTCTAAAAGGGCAAAATTTCCTTAAAACCAACTAAGGCAACAAGTATTCAGTGTGATACATAAAATATCCCTGGCAAAAATGAATATTGCAATAACAATACCCAAAGGTGAAAACAGAACCATTCTAACACCACCTCCAAAACCACTGTTCAGTTACAAGTTTTTCTAACCTCAGTGAGTAGGATAAATCTTGAAATTAGTCTGTTATAAAGAAGACTGAGTAATGCCCCTTTTTGCACTTCAAACCTTGCATAGCTTAAGTTCCATCCTTGAAGAGCTACCTACCCTTACATTGTGTAAGTCCCATACATTGTGAATACTAAGTACAAAGCAATACCCAAAATTATAGAGAACCATTTTTCAAAGCATGACAAATAAAAGCAAACCAGAAAGTTTATAGACTAAGTAATTTTGAAGAACTTAAAATTAAGAAGATTTTAGGTTTTTCTAATTATAGAAGATGACTGGAGAAAAACATTATATATTTTTCTTTCCTTGGAAAATATTATCTGAGGAAAAAAAAAGTGCAAGGAAGACATGGAGGGATCCGTGTATCCTTGAACAAGTCGATGGGATATCACAATGGAGAGAAATGAGAAGATCAAAGCCCACATGGAAGTTAAATTTTGAAGTGTAATATTCCCAGGAATTCACTACAGGGGGGGGGGTCTATCCCTTCACTTGACTTGTTTATAGGAATCTTGAACAAGAAGGGTTGGGTATAAGTCCAAAAGACATATGCAGCTTCCAGCAAAAAGGACACTGATAGTTGTATCAGAAATCTGATTTCTGGAGTGATTTGTGGACTGAGAGCATCTCATACTTCGTTGCTGAGTTACTCTACATGGAAACACTGTGTTAAACATTTGTCCTGGGAAAGGAATTTAGGACTTGTAGTATAACATTAGCTGTTATATGATCAGTTTAGCCTGATTCAAGAGTGCTACCAGTTTGGGGTACTCAAAAATTATAATACTGTGATCAGAGCAAATGTGGGGCAGCATTAGATCAGCATGTTGGCAGAAAAGTGACAGAGCTGTGGCTGGGTAAAATCTACATAGGCAAAAGACAGTAAGTCAGAGTAAACTACTTGAGATTCTGAAATTATTTATAAAGGGTGTCTTATCACAGGGCACACCCTTAAAACATCTGGAAAATGTCAGAAAGAGTAGAAAATCAACAAGATATCAAATAATCACCATTTTCAACTGAAAAACGGAGTGAGGGAAGGAGGATTCAGAGAGGTTGCATTCACTGCTATATCTTAAATAATGGTGTAAGTAGCAACAAACAGGAAATATCTTTGTTTAGGTGCTGAACATGTTTCCTACTGAAGTGTATATGAGTTGAAGCTGCATAGCACATGCATGTAACTTGATACTACAAAACTGGACACTAATTTGCCTTCTACTAGAAATTAACAGCAATTGCAGTGATTCCTGTTCTTTTATAAGAGACAATTTGAATTTCAGAAATGAAACATTTCACTCTTCTAATTGCATTAAAGAAACTAATACTTAGTTCAGAAAATACCTGTATTTGTAGGACATAACAACGTAAGTTTACTGGTAATGTCAACGCTTCTAGAAATAAAATCCACATACCGTATATAACTGGGTAGCAATTTTAAAGCTGTGAATGCATGATCTCTACCAGTTCACAAAATCCAGACTCCTTTTCTAAACCCCACTCTCCTTTTGGGGAAAAAAGACAGAGATCACACTAAAATGGGCTCTAGGTTGATTACATAGAAAACATACTTGGTACATGGCAGCGTTAATATTGTAGAGAAAGAGTTTAATCTTTCTGTATCTTACAGCATCTGTTCTGGTTCCTAAGACTTACCATGGGGATGGGGAGCCACCCTTTGGTCATTATTGTAAATGCAAAATCAATATAGCATAACACAGATGCTGTCAGTATCTGCCCTCTGAGGAGGGATCCTGGTAACCACCTATAAATTCACTGACAGATATCCCCAGAACCAGCTCTAGTTTAACACGATTTACAGTTTGTATCTTACCTTACAGGGATGATAGGGATGAGTAATCTGCTTGTCTAGAGCTTTGAGCATTTAACACGCTAAATGTTGTCATTACACCCTGTGCTTTGTGTTGTCTATCACATTACTGATACTCCATTCCCACAAACTGAATGTCTGTACCGTCATTTCGTACTAAAATGAAGAATAAATGAAACAAAACATTTGTAGCTTTGTAGATGTCTCTTCCATAAACCCAAAATTGAATGAATGAAAAGGTTCAACCTGAATCACAAATTACTTTTTCGTCATAGTGATTGACAGTCACAGATCAGTGTGAAAAGCAGACTAACAGAGAAGACCAACAAACTGCTACCATATTACTTCAGCAAAATAGGCTGGACACTGAGGCAAAATTGTCAAAGAATGGAAAACACAGATACAAAGCCAAGAAAGGTCAAATGACAGGGCAGAGAGGGAAACCTGCAGAAAGTGGCCAGGGAGATTAATGTTAACCACCACACAACTCTTATTTCACATTGAAAACCACAAACCATTCCCGGAAAGGAAGAAACTATTATGCTCTCTCTTAGTCTTGATGTGAGCAACCTTCTTAAATGCTTCTCTATTTTAAGAGAAGGGACTAAGCTCCCAGAGTTTTCCATTTACTCCTCCCTGAGGACTTTGGAGACTGTTGTTTCTTTTGACGGGTTCATCCTCTGCCATAGTAAGCTTTTGCTGGTCAGTGGAATTGGACCACAAGACAGAGAAGATGGACAGTGAATATGTAAGCAATGGATAACACAGCAGGAAAGCAGCAGTTTTAAATTTGGATTCTGACTTAAGAACACAGAGACTAAGGAACTTAGGCTATTAGGTGACCAAAAATGAAGAAACAGACTGTAAATAGCCATCATTTAAAAACAAAGGTAATTAGAAAAGACCACATTAAGAATGATATCTGCCTTCTGCCATGCCACTTGTCATGAAGCAGTTTGAATAACCAAGTAAACAGTTACAACAATGAGAATATACACACTTCTTTACATGCTCAAGATGCCTTACAAACACCACACTACTAGACCAGAAAAACCCTTTCTGTTCCCACAAGACAAACATTCCTACTCATGTGTTATACTTGAGGATGAAGAAGCAGAAGATAGAGTGATCTCTCCAAGTCCACACAGTAGGTCAGAAGCAATATCAGGGTAACACAGGAATTTCCAGTTGATCAAACTGCAAAGCCCCTTGGTCTATGCCTGTTATTGAAAAGCAGCTTGCATGTCCTTAAATTAAGGACCTGTTTTCCTCCCGCCACCAAAGAAAGAGAGAACACTGAAACATCGAACCATCTTGATAGGTAAAATCAGCTTTTTAATTATTCTCTGTTAGTGACTCAACCAGTTTACCTTGCCCGAAAGGGCAGAAGCTGCCCAACAGTGACAGTGTGAACTATTAAAGTGATAGAAAGAAAATGAAAGGGGCATGAGACAGTTATTCCAGTGGCTGGGTTGGATTTTTTTCCTTGAGGTATGGGGGCCACCCACACCGAATGCCTTTCTGTATTAGGTTTGTTTTAAAAAATAGTATTTCTTTCAGCCTGTAGCTATACAGTCCACTTAGATTATTACAGTCTGATGCTACCACTAAATTCAACACCGGTTTTGATTTGTGATTGTAGCACTGTTAGATGTCGCTATATGAGGAATCTGCACCATCTCTTGACAAAAGGGACTGACTATATTACGTCTGAGCCATCTTCCTCTTCTACACGTGAGCAGGTTCTCCAGACCTTCAAGGTGGTCACTTATCAATGGAAGCTGAAACCAACACATAGATAAACCCAGCGTGGAAAGACTACTTGTGAAAAAGAGTAATCACACCTAAAAGGTGATGTCAAATCTTTTTAGTTATGAATGCAGTAAGAATTGAATGGATCTGAAGGGACTTGATTAGCTTTGTCACACTGCAAATCTGGGACTGATGGCTGTCACAGTAAATTTTCTAGGGAAGAGAATGTTTTAAGTCAGATCTGACTCCCTCCACCAGTACTAATATGAGTCGAGTTGTGGATTGAATCTGGAACTTAAAAGAAATTAATAAAAGCTAGTAACATAATGCCACTGGGATAATTTATCACCAGACAATAACATGCTGCTTGTATTTATTCTAAAACACTTCTGAAACCGTCTTAAAAAAGTCACCTTATGTCCTAATTGCAGAAAAGCCATTGTTTGGTCTGATACTGCTGTCAAAACATAGCAGCTGCTCAATGCATTAGGGTTTTTCTTTTTAAATTAATAAACATTGGCATATAGGCATGGACTTAAGTGATTAAATTCATGCATATAGCTGAATGGTAGACACTGGTTTGAGCTGAAGCATAACACTACTGGACTGCAGAAATTCCACCCAAAAGGTAAATCCTGGACATCCGAAATACCTTGCTTTGTTTCTACCTGTATCCTAGAAGTGTTCAAACCTGAATGCCCTCATTCTGGATGAGTATCCTGGATTTTTTTATTTGGGTCGCTATGCATGATCAAAAGCACCAAAACTAGGCAACTAAGCACTGAATGAGTGAACAGTAAATGGCAAGGCCCTTCAAGTCTGATAGCTCTTTTAGTCAGCACTGGTTTCATCCAAAACCATGAGAAAACATGGAATTAAAAGGTCCTTGAGAGAACCCTTGCTGCCTCCTCCTCATCTGGAAAGCAGGCACCATTCTTCAAAAAAAGACTCACATTCCTGAAGTCAAATGAAGAAAAAAAAAAGACATCTCCTCATATTAGGAACCTGTTTAGATGAACTCAATCTCTTGTCTTCTCAGTGGTGCAGAACCAGCATCCCTCCAACATGTTCAGCACAAGTCTATTCTGGTTATATCTTATCTAAACGCAGCCACAGTGAAACCTTCCCATGCTGACCAAGACCACCTCCTTTCCTTGTCACAAGGACACACATTCCATACCTGGTCAAGTGTTTTCAGAAGATGCTTATGAACTTGTCAGCTACAAAAAGAAAAGGGGCCCAACATGACTATAATTCTCTCAGGCAATAGGCAGGAACTGGGAGAGGCTCCAGGAGTACTTATTCCTGAATCCCCACAAAGGATTACTCACAGTGACAATTTTACAATGCTCTTTGTAGAGACTAATAACTCTGGGTGATCTTTATCAAGCTCTTGATAACACAAGAAAAGAGACAACATTCCTGTGCACCTGCTTTGGCTGGTGTTGGCAGGAAGTCATCTACACGAATTACTCCTTCCATGCCAAGATGACTGTTATCAAGCAGGACACACCTGGTGCAGAATCCCCGCTGCACGTGCCCATGCACATTTTTCTAACATGCAGCTTGTTGAGAACTATGATTTGACCTTTAACACTCAATACTACAGAATATAACAAGGCAGCTAAAATTTAAAACCTTTCTGAAGATGAGCAACCTTCTTCATCTGAATTCAGTGCTTTCTGACCTCTATCTTAATGGCAGCAATAAATGCTGATAATTTCCATTAAAGGAGCATCCAGTATCTAACCAGCAACTGTAAGCCTCTAAGCAATTCCTCCCAGTCCCTGGGAAAGCATTTAATTACAAATAATTCTTATTTCTTGATGGCACTCCAATTGCTGGCTCTTTTGAGAATCTCACTGGTTAGTGTAGAAGAGATAAAAATATAATAGTATAAACAAGTTTAAATGCTGTGCATTTGGCACAACACAGTTTGAGTAAAAACCATATTTTAAAAGAAATCATCCCCTTCATGATTTTATTATACTTATTATTCACTTTATTAATTTATTTCCACTTTTACCACTTATAGTTCTTGTTCATCTTCTACACTGTCTAATAAGATGAAGAATAAAACTTTTGCCTTTGGAATTCCTTTATAAGTTACCAACAAGATAATTTTATGTCTAAATTGCAACAAATATCTCATGAAATTTTAATCCAAACCAATTTTTTTTTCTTTAAACTAAAATATTAAAACTCTTTCTGGAAGCATTTCTCTTAATACTGGATTTTGGAACTTTTTAAAAGAACAGAATCAGTATTTCATGTATATGAATTGCAGCCACATTACATTCTGAAATGGAATTATTTAGAGGGAGCAATATTTCTTCCAAGAATGATTAATGAGCTGAAAAGAAAAAAATGATGCCATTACATGTGTTGCACATCAGGCAAATACATAGAACAGATCAGCATGTTTTGTCCAAAGGCTGGAAAGCGTCTTAGTGACTCCCAACTGTCCGTAAATATATTATACTTAAGAAAAACACGGTGCTCCAAGCTCGTAGATAACGTAATATCCCTACTCAGTATATAGACTCCATCATTGTGGAGAGTGCAAGTCAAGTTAAGACCCGATTTGGATGTGTTCTCTTTGAGGTAGAGCCATTCTTTGGTAGCAGTGTTGTAAGACTGCACAGTTAGTACGTCCTCACTTTGGCTGGATTTTTGGTTTGGTCCAAGTTCATGAATACAACCTCCTACCAGATATATAGTTTCTTCAACAGAGAGCATCTGTTGTTTGCGAACATGGATGTCACAAAGTTCAAAGTTGGTCCAGGAATCAGAAGTAGGACAGTACTGCAAAATGTTCATATTCCTATCTGAAACAGAGAAGAGATATTTTAAAATAAATATATTAGAAGGTAGTCACGGAGGAGAATTCTTCCTCACTTCAAATTGTATCAGCCATTATAACACACTGCTTATTTATTACAGTGCAAAAGCATAGTAGAGCAGGGAAGAAATACTGATTATTGAGAACTGCAACTCTTTGCCCTTGATAACAAAGTCTGAACGTTCTGTTCCTTTGCAGAGGGAAGAGAAATAAGCTACTTCTGGCACATTACGGGATGCAAATGGTCTGGGGACACAGATTTTAGCAGAATAATCCCTACCTTTTAATTTGTGCCTTTTATTTTGTCTCCAATTGATATGCAAGATTTTTTTATGAAAATGAAGCATTATTTCTTTCTAACAGTGATAACAGATGAATGAAATATGAAGACAGCATGCTTCACTAATGGCTGTCAAGAGATGATTTATGATCCAAGCTTAACTTTGATACTTCACATTTCATTTAATAAAATCAATGTTTTGTAGAATTAAATTCATAAAGCTAGTTATATTTCAGTAAGTAGCATGGATGACCTAAGGGCACACATTTTCAGTACCTCATAAAGAGAGAAACACACGCTGTAAAAATCATTTAAGAACCAGGCGCTCCGTGCTCCAGCATCAGGTAGAATCACAGAAAAAAGCTGAAACTGTATCTTTACTTGAGTTAAAACTCAGTGGATGCATGTGTTTGCAATACTGTTATTCTACAAAACTGTTACAATACAATCCCTATTTGCAGTGCAGTGGAGACCCTGACTGTGTCTAAATCTTCACTAAATTAACACAAAATGCACAGGACTCATTAGGTAGTAAATTCTGTTTCCATCTCTGGAGACTTGAGTTAAAATCCAAAATCAAGTGACAAGAAGCAACAGGTTTGCAGACTCCAGCCTGCTGTTTTAATAAAATCTGCTCTATATTGTAACTCTATCTTGCATGACAATCTCCAGATGAGCTCCCACGTGACACAGCAGACAGTGACATACTGACAAGTTATGTAAGGGCAAGTATAAATAGCTAGAAATATAACTGGATTGTCATGAGTGAAATGCATTAGCAGTATGATTAGAGAGGTGCTGCTATAGCATTTTCTTTCACTCTGATAATTTCCAGTCATTATTACTTTACATTGACTTCTTGAACACCTAAACTACTTTAAATAAAGGAAAAAAATATACAAAAAAGAAAATATCATGGGAATGTTCTATGAAATTGCTGATCAAAGCTCTGAACTTTGTCTACAAACAATGTATCTGACACATTAACGGGCAGAGGGAAATCCAAATGAATTTTCTGTGTCTGTCTGTAGCAGTAATCTTCCCAAGCAGAAAGTGCTATGATGTGAGAGGTGGTGTATCAAATCAAAGTCTATTGTGATATGGCCCCCACTTACTCAGTCCAGATCCTGGCTCTTTTATATCCATTGAAACAAACAAAAAACCAAACCAGTATAAAACACAAGCAATATCGTGCCCAACATGGAGTTTCTATCAGGATCTAGGTTCAAAAGTGAGAACTGAGAACTGGAAGGAATTTTTTTTTTTCAAGAAGTGTCATTATGATTTACAGCAGGAAATTCCAGATCCTACTGTCGTTTGAAAAGTGAAGTCTCTGGAAAAGCTCTACAGAGATGAAAAAATAACCCACATAACCCCAAAATTGGGGTATATGCAGAAATACTAAAAATAAATTAAAATTAGCATATTAATTGGTGCAGGTGTTTTATGTAGTGAATGTAGTGAAATGGGAAATGAACCTCGGTGTCTCTTAGGCCTTAGCACGGAGGGTGAATCACCAGTGTAACTGCAGGGAATCTGGGTTCTAAGTCTGTAGCTGTCCTGAGCCAAGGAACCACAGAAAAACTGGTTCTAAACCTTTGTTCAGGAAAGGATCTTTATTTAACAAGCACAGGCATTTGTTGCCCTGAATGATCTTGTATTTAAACATAGGCCTATATGTGCTCGTTATCCACTGCTCACAACTTTATACTGCTTCAGTATCCTATTTCCATTAAAAATGGCTTTTAGGACTAGAGCTAGGAAAAGATCTAGGGAGAGACAGAAGCCTGAAGGTCAGTGTCAGTCCCCCCAGGTGTGGAAGAAATAAGAAGTAACTCACTGACCATGCTCCTTCAGTTGAAGCCAGAGGTAGTAAGTACCAAAAAAGGAGCTCAACACAGGGCTGCAACCCTGGCTACACACTTTGTGAATTAATTTTAAAGGGAATAGAAGCTGCATCAGCAACATGCTGTTCATCCTGTCCGTGACACCGGGATTAGGCAGCCTGATGAAAGAACAGCACGAGCACCAAAAAAGGAACTTGCAAAATGCAGGGGATGTAGGAGAAATGCTGCTGCTCCAATAATTTTATAGTACTATTAACCAGATCAGATTTTTTTCTTCTTACCTCTTCTTTCCCTTTATTCTCTAAATAAAAAATGGCAAAGCCCTAAATCCAGTGTCTATCAAGAAGTTTTCCCATTGCTCTGTTTCAGTCTCATCTTTGTTCTTGCTCTCTTCTCCCAAAGGATGTTTCCCCTTGGGTCTGACTTTTCAGCACAGCAACTGTTGTGTGCCAGGCACCTTCCAGTCCCAGTGCACAGGACTGAAATGCATCAGGGAGCACAATGCACCCCAACAGGCTGAGAAGACCAGTGGACTGGGACTGCAGTGCACACCACAGCATGGCCCTCCAAGAAGAAACAGGCACACCAGTATCTTTTGTTTTCCTTACTGAACCCACCAGGTCCTGGGGCAGAACGGACAAGACAAAATGCTTTTGAAGGTTATCATTACCACGGGGACCATGAGAGGTGGAAGTGTGTCTTCTATAAACCTTATAACAATTCTGAGCCAAAAGTTGCTCAGACACCAGAAAGGACAGTTTGTTCTAATGTCAGTTTAACTTTGGTTGCAGTACTTTCTGTGAAAGCTGATTTCACTTCTAATTTTATTTTCCATTTATAAAAAACAACAACAACCAAAACCAAAAACAAAACACAAAAAAACCCCAAAAACAAACCCCAGAAACAACCAACCAACCACAAAAGAATCCGCCCCCCCACACATACACACCCATACTACTGTGATCAAATGAAGTGGGCACAAGCCTAGGCATAGGATTTTAAATTTAGGAAATCCTGGGAAATACTGAACATCTGACATGAAAAAAAAATTGACTTCTAAAACTCTGAGAAAATGGTATTCCTGAAGAATGGCATTAGGTGCTTAAGGAATGAACAAACAGGAGCTCTTGTTAAGTGGCTTGTTTTTCCACTGGATAAAGAAAAAGTAATTGTCAGGAGAGAATGCAACTTCAAAGCCTTCCTTCTATACAATATCCTGAGATAGCATGGTATAGAAAGGAAGTAAAAATTTTTGTTCTTCATTAAGGTTTTGATTAGTTATTCAATTTTCTCAGCACTGACAATCTTACCTACATCTTGAATATGCCTGTGAAATTCTGAAACAGAAACACTGAAAAGCTATAGTGAATGGACTGTGGTACCTATTACTAAGTGAAAAATACTATTGCAGTCAGGTATTTTCTTCCTATTTTCCCTTCTAACAGCCTAATACAGGTATCTAAAAAGTAAAGTGGATTTGTTGTAACCTCTCCTTCTACTGTAGGATCAAAATCTAAAAATAGGAGGGCTAAGGTGGTTGCTGAAGTATTCATCACTCTGTTCCCTGAGAATAATACAGACCCAGGTCTATGCAGGCCATGAAAAAAATAGTATCTGATTCCTCTATGACAGAGCTAATTTTCTTTGTTTCATTTGTCAATTACTTTATATCAGTGATTCATTTCTACAAGTTTTAATAAGTATCATGCAGCTTTCTACATCAGTTGAAAAGACTTCCTGAAACAGCTAAGAAAATTGTCTGGGCCTTAGAAGTAAAAAGCAAGGTTGCTACCTCGTGTAGTGTATCCTCCGATAACATAGATCTTGCCCTTGCATTCACAAGCCGAGAATTCTGCAAGAGGGTTTGGCATGGATGCTACAAAATTCCACCAGTCGTTCTCTGGGTTATAGCACTCCACGTTGGACAGGGATTGACCACCGATGGCATAGAGCTTTCCATTTACAGCCAAAAGCTTAAAATTGGACCTGAAAGAAACGATTGCAGCATTGAATTAAGTTGCACAGATGTACAGAAAAGTAGAGGAAAGAAAGTTCTTCCTATTCCGGCTCCAACATACTCATGGTCACTTACAACTTCATCACCATCACTTCATATATTACAGCATCTGAACTCCTCTGTGCAAGTCCAAAATTCTGTAATTACACTTTAATTACTTAGGACTTAGGACAGTAACCAGTGACATTCTGGATGCTAATGATGTTAAAGTTGAGACTGATTAATGTTTTATTTTGGATTTCAATCTGTCATAGTTTGAGCTGTAAATGTTTAGTTAACTAATGTATTCAGTAGAAGCCTCATTTTTCCTAGGCTTTTAGTCAAGTAGTAGAGGAAAAAATATTATACATACACACAGTCAATGATATTATTTTAGTTAAAATTGCAGAAATGTCAAACAACACTTGATGAATGCCTAAGAATGTGTACTTGTCTTAGTCTGCAATATAGAATCTCTTTAATAACCCTAATAAACAGAAATTTAATGTGGTACACTTTGGATCGTGTGCTGCAAAAGAAGGAAGAGAGAATCTCCTGTACCGTATTCACCATTAAATGATTAAATACATCTCCTTCCCACCGAAGGAAGACCCCTCTCCAAAATAATGTTCTGCCCAGCACTCCACAGGCAAAGAATGCCCTGCTCTTCATTTCTTATTCTGTTCCATTATGCTGTTTCACTTCAGGCATGGCAAGGGGCAACTTTCTAATTACTGAAGAGCAAGAAGCCTTGTATCTGACTTTCCAAATACAAGCAGAAACAAAGTCTGTGGATATTAAAGGTGCAAGTCTGTAAGAAGAAATTTGAGGGCTTGAAGACAGAGGGCTTGCATGCTCAGCTATCACTTCCAGCTATGGAAGCTGCTCTAATAAAAGATGAGCCCTACCTCCCCTCAAAAAGAGTCTTACTGCCTAGAAAGCCTGCTCCTTCTCTATTGATGAGCAAAACTGATTTTTTACCATGCAGTAATCCCATTAAACAGACATGTGAAAGTGACTGGAGTGTGCACCAGCTCAGCAGAAAGTCAAACGGGGAACCGCGTTATGTCTGTAAAACCAAAGTGGTGCTTTGGACTTGCATTGGCCTGCTGAGCAGTAAAGTGAGTTACACTCTGCATGAATCCAAGATTCAAAACTTACCGCTAAGTAGTTTTGCAGGATTTTGTCTGGACATAATGAACCCTGACTAACAGCAGACTGCCCTGCAATTTCTTTTTATTAAATATATTTGGAAAAAGAATTTGTTTCCAGATGGAACCATTTTGTTCTTGTTATCCTGATACAGCTTTGGAAACTAAAATGCTCCTTTGAAGGAATTAATTGATTTTTATTCTTTTTTCTCTTTTTTTTTTTTTTTTTATTCTGACATTTACGATTAGGTCAGTCTGTTCATCTCCTCTCTACAGCAATTATGTTTTCCGTCTTACAGAATCCAGAATAACATGGCAATTGATAGTGGGTATGAAATTAAGGTAATTGCTTGCAAAATATTTTGATTTTCAAAGCAATGTACCTGTTCTAAAAGTTATGGTGCACAAAAAAAATTTCAAAAATCAACAAAGGGAAAAAACCACAAAACATACATGCATTTTCCAAGCAATTCTTTAAAATATAAAGTGAGTTAGAACGTCTGTAACTCTGTGCCTATGATGGAGATGTTGTGGGATCTTTGGCTTATAAAATGTGGTCACACACAGATAGCACTTCCCTATTTTAAGATCTTCTGACACTTTAAAAACATGCTAAAAGTTCTGCCACAGAGGACATGAAATACCTAAGTAAGTAAGTGTGTAATGTCAGAATATTACAGAATTCAGGTTTGCCATGCTTCTCTAGTTACGCTCTAATTGTAACTTCTTACTACCTTACCTGACTGGAGATAATTTGTTCAGTTCTTGCATGATGGCCTTCCTACCACTGAATTGTTTCTTGCAGCACAATGAAAACTACCTGGTGAAAGATGTATGGCACAGCTTTCAACTTCAATTATTATTTTCAACTTCAATTATTCTAGAAAGAGGCCACCTACATTTGTGTCAGTCTTTTAACCACTTCCAACACTTGTCAGAATGGACAGGGGAACTACCTCAGATTTATGGAACACGTGAACTGTAAGGTTCATTTTACTCAAAATTAGCCCTAAGTATCCATCAGCACACTTCATATGAAAGTTTGGACAATGCCTCAGTATGTTATGAAAAACTTCTGCCATTCACCTTTTCATGCCAATATCAGCAGGTGTTTTTATGGAGAGCAAGCATAAGGAAATATTTAGTATATTTTTACACTCTTTTAATGTGTTGGAGCAGCTGGAAACAAGGAAAGCAAACACTGAGCAACCAGCCAGATCTCCACAACTAACAACTGTTCCATGGACTACAGCTTGGAAACAACAGAGCTGAACAGTCCATCAGAGCGAACTGCGATGTAACTCTACTCAGACCAGAGAGTTGGCTAAATGTGGAGGTGGGGGGGTGTCAGAAGTACTTTCCAAATGCCAGGCCTGGTGTATACCCTTCTTGTTGGGACAAGACCCAGTATGAGGTGTCTTCCTGATGTCCCTTGCTTCCTCTGAAATGAACCCCAGGAACCAATAAGAGCAAGTGGGTTTCTACCATAGGTCAAAATACATCTTTCATTTGACAAAGGTAGGTGCGAAGCACTACATAAACAAAGGAATTAAAATATATTTTTGCACAAATGCAAAGGACAGAGTGCATAGGTTTCTGAATACAAAACAACGTTCAACAACTTAAAAAAAACCTACACCGCTTTGGGTTGTATTAACAGCTCCAGATGTGTCTGTAGGAGACCAACATGAAAGTAGCTATAATGAGGACAGCAAGTGTTCTTCACTGTCAGGTATCATTCAATTTAGTATACAGCAAGAAAAAGTTAGCATAGATATTAAGAAGACTTCCTGACTGGAGGGGTGGCTAAACATGGGAACAAGTTATCTGGGAGGAAGGAGGTTACAGTCTACATTGCTGGAGGATTTCAAGAACAAGTTAGAAAAGTATTTGCAAGACAAGTTTGGTCCTGATATAGAACAAGAGGTTTGGACTAACTAATCTGTGGTTCCTTCCTGTCTAGTAATCAACTTTAACCTTAAAATTTCTCACAATTGAGATGTCTTCTTTATTCTAGAGTTAAAGCATTTGTAACAAAGAATCATGAAAGCACAAAGGCAATTCCAGTGTTTTATGTTCTTTGCATGAACCGCTGTTCTTCACATTAATTACAAGTCTGCAAAGCAGACTGCATCCAACACAGCTTTGGAAGCAGGTGATACATTTGTGACAAATATGACATGAATATTTCTAACGTAAAAATTTCTGCAAAGTCTATTTTCCCCCAACACAGAGGAATTTTGAGTGAAAAAAAAAAAAAAGCCATTAAAAACATGGAAAGAGAAGGTCTCATAAACCACTACCATTTCCCAGGAGCATCCTCTCCTATATTCCTGTATGAGGCCTCAGAGTGGCAGCAGTTCAGGCAGAGATTGCTCACAAAAGTCATGTTCCATGTGTATAATCCCAGCCAGGGGCTTACAAGGGTCTTCCAAGCCTGGAAGGTCTACCTGCCATGGTTAGAAAGGTTCTGAAGGAAAATAGAAGTGGAATATACAGCTGTAACTGGCACATGCAGTAGAAATCTTATGAATATATTATTTTTAAGTAGCAAATTTCAACTGACAGCATCAATTTAAAGAAAAATATAGCAATGTATGAAGGGCATTACCTGAACTTTGTGTGCTTTGTTATCTTCTTCAAAGACCAGAAATGGTCTGGGGCAACCCTTACATGAAGTTTCTTCCATGAAAAAGTCCAGGTTGTCCTCTGAAGACACTATTCCAAGTACAACAATATTTCTAAAATGAAAAGATCTAGAAATTGCTGTCTGTTATGGACCACTTGTGACCAGCACAAGATTTGGCCCTCAGATGAGAAATTCCAGGCTCAGTCACTGGCTTCCTATGAGCCTGAGCAGATTACTTTATCCCTCTCCCTTGTATATGCATAAATATGGAATAACACTTTCTCAAGCTTTTAATGACATCACAAGAATACTATACAGGAGTTACCTGTTGTGAACAACCTTGAAACTCGCATAATAAGACTTCTAACTCAAGAAAGAGTGCTAACAGCTGTCATCTAAACCAGAATGACTGCTAAGCATACAGCATACATATGATGGTGTCTGTCTTCTCCTTAGAAGTAATCCGTGCATGTCGAGAATCCCAGGATCCTGGGATTGTCTGTTACAATAACAGAAATAAAGATAAAAATAACACAGAATTTATGATGTTTGTGGAGGCCAGAGAACTTCTGATACTAACAGCAAATCAGCACAATTATTTCCGTAACTTCTCAGCATTCCCTTGAGGCCAGCATAGGCATCCTTTCATATAGGCCAAATCCAGATACTCTGTTGTCTGAAGTCAAACTAAGTTCAGTGAGAACTAGAACACTCCCTTAAGGTATGTAAAAAATTAATCCATGGGATGTAATTATATCAGCTGACACAAATTCATTTGTCAGACAGTCACATGTCTGTAATTCCTAAGCAGCACGCTGGGCAACTGCCCTGCTTATTTTACTACAGCATAACAAACTAAAAATACAACGCCAAGCAAAATACAGATCTAATTGCAGCACATCTGTGCAGCAGACAGACATCAGTGCTGTTCACGCTGAATGCAAAATCCCTGAACCTAAAAACTTCTCTGCTCTTAGCTCCTACAGCACAGGCCATCCCTTCCTGTGTTCTGGCCACACAATGTCAAGTGTGTCATCAGAGAACTCAAATATTATGTCAGATAGCAAATACAAAAACTAATAACTTCAGGCTTGAGACTCCATGAAGATGCTTAAGTCAAAAACATGTTTTGTGAAGGGGTCAGCAAGAGTTTCCTTGAAAAAAAATCTTCCTCTGGTTGTCAGTCAGGGAGCAACATACTTGCCGCTACCTTGTAGTCTCAGGGCAGGTGTATTTTTGGGTTCTTTTTTTCATGCAACAACTACCATAAGAGCAGAGACCATTCCAAAAATATCCGTTTGCATACTGCCTTTTTGCAGTAAACAGTAAAAAGTGTAAAAAGGCTGGTCTGGAGTTTGAAAAGTCAGCTCATTAGGCGAAAAAAGAGCCTAAAAAATGCATTTTTTAACACACAAACCCACCCCCCCCCATGCTGCAGAATCATGACACATAATAACATCTCTCTTACTATACAACCTTGTAACTTGTGGGACTTATGTGTTTAAGTTAATTTCCATAGGAAACATAGTATGATTGAGCCCATCATCCTCTTCTACTCAGGCAAATGTGCTCTTGATCATGCTCACATAGGCAAAACTGCCAAAATGAGGGCAGCTAAAACATCTCAGTTCCCACAGGCGCCTCAATGAAGACTGCTTATAGGCTCAGTCTGTAAGAATTATGTCTGTAAGAAAAGGTGTTTCCAGCATTTAAAACCTAAATATTCATTTTACAGATTGAATTCTTCACAACACTGTCCCAAGAAGCCGGAAATACTGAAAAAAAATGTTTCTGATGAAGTATGATGACTGATTACGGAGGCAATAATTTCAGTAAAAATTCTCACAGCAATGCAGGAAGAGAAAAAAAAAGGTGAAATGGGAAATAATTGATTTTAGGTCAAACCCTTGTTTTGAGGGGGTTTGGCTGTCAAAAGCTAAGTAGAGATTGGAATAGAGACTTCAGCTTAACTACCCAGATGCAAAGCTTTTATGCCAATGGTTTGGGTCTCTGCATGCTCTTCAAATTTACTGGATGGAGAACATAATTTCCATTCTACAGTGAATTTTGGCCACCTTACTTGTTCTTTTTCAGACAGAGAAGATAAAAATATAAACTCTTTTTCAAAAGTGGAAGCAATGTGGTATTTCAGGTTGGATAAAAGAAACATTTTGTTTCAGTGAAGTAAAAGGCTTTGTTTTGATAACTCTGCAGCATGATTAAGGTAGAGCAGCAACAACCTTGGTCAAGGTCAAAGAGAAGGCTTCTCTACTTGGGTCGCCCTCAAGACTAGCTCTCTATTATACTTTCAAATGTAAATTGTACAAGTGTTTCTGAATACTAACTTAAAGATAAATGCCAAGCAAACAATTCAAAAGGATAAAGGGGAAAAGCAAAATGGTCAAAATTATGAATGATTCCCAAATCCAAATATTCTCATAAAATGAGAAATTTCTCACCATCTTCCTGACATTTTTCTGGTGAATATTTCACTGAAATGCAGGCCTACAAAACATGTTTATGAAAGTTTTATGAAAGTACAAACCAATGAAAAACTGATCCAATAAATCTTTCAGCCATCTCAAGCTCTAACATGCCTCCCCACTAAAAGCAGAAAAACTTAAGAGTACTAGAGTTAAAATACACCACAAAGAAAGGAGGAGAATTCTAACTTTGTGGGATTTATTTTTAAAAAATCTTTGTTAGTTCAAAGATAATTTCGACAACCAGCAAGACATCTGTCTGGTGAAGCTGGGTCCTTGTATACTATAACTTAAAGTAATCCCAGCATCACCAGTTCACACCAACATGGAGGACTAGCACAGTCTTCCTCTGCTGATACCCTCCTAGCTCATGTTCTCCCATGGCTGAGGCCTTAAACCACAGCAATTTATGCAACAAAGGTCCCCCTCACCCTTCCCTTGCCGCAGCAGCTCCCCGCACCATGCAGGAGGGAGGCAGTGGTGTTGTGCAGCGGTGGGATGACTATTGCCAGTAAAGACAAGGTTTGTCAGGCCTACCCGCTGGCATGCTGCCAAGCCCTCACCAAGCACTGCCGCCCTTCCCACCATACGATGCGAGAGCACGGGTGATTCACAGCACAGAGACGGATCTGAATCACTTCTCGTAACACTGAGTCCATTCCACACCACGTGATTCATTGGGGTCTACTTTGACAATATACATGGACAGATGTGTATTTCAGGGAGTGGGGGTTACCTCTTCTGGTTCATTGAAGCCAGCTGACTCCATTCGTTTAGGCAAGGGTTGTAACAATGGGCAGCGGAAATCTCCTGGCTGGTGATCCTGTAGCCCCCAACGATGAACAGGTAGTTGTCCAGCATCGCCGACCCATAGCCTCGGACGTTCACCAGATCGGGGGGCAGGTTGTTGGCCAGGGGCAGCCACCTCTGTGCTTCCTCATCATACCTCAGCATAGACCAAGGGGCTTCCACCTGAGAGTGACACCCTGGAGGCAGGCCCAGGGAGGAGGCACCCATGAAGTCCCCGATGGTCACAAGGGTGGCGGTGCCCCTCATCCGCCTCTCCTTCAAGTGCTGCTGGAGAGCATGGGGCAGGAGGAGATGTGGCCGGGCATCGGGCCTCCTCAGCACCTGATGGTAGTGGGTGGCCATGAAGTCTAGACAGGCATCGTGTAAGTCCTGGAGACCGTAGACCTGAGCCAGGCGATGCAGCTCGAAGCAGTTGCCCAGTCTCACCTGAGAGAGAAGTAGGCGGAGCAAGGGGGTGACCTGCAGGTAGGAAGCTGCCTCCACCAGCTCCTCCAGCAAAGGGGGCTCCTCGTCGCCCCCCTCCTCCTGCTCCAGCCTGGCCAGGCAGGAGGTGTTGATGAAGTCCAGCACCAGCTCCAACCCCAGAGCGCTCAGGCCCCCGCGCAGCAGCTGCTCCTCCTGGCCCTGCCCTGCCTCCCGCATGCCCGAGCGGTAGAGGGCTCGGAAATAGTCACTCTGCTCGATCAGCTTCCTCTTGCACACCGGGTAGCACTTGTCCCCCAGCCTGATCTGCACCACTTCGTCCCCCGCACCGGCCCCATCCCCTTCTTCCCCTTCCCCCTCCTTTCCTCTTTCCACTTTCTTTCAGAAAGTAGTTCCCCAGAACAGGAAAGAAGCCCTACTTCTTGACTACACAGCTGTTTTTTTGGTTGAAGTTTTTGATATTTTTTTCATTGGAATAGAAGTTGCAAATGTTTTTTCGTGACAAGATCAAGAAGTGTGCAGCTTGAGAAGTAAGAAGTTCATCTAAGGTGTGAACACCAGAGTTCAACTGCATTCACTACAGACAAAACACTTCCCACTCTGACTAAAATTGGAGGGGAGTTCATTCCTTTGATATCACAGCAGTTGCTTACAGATCATGCAATGTAAATAAGAAGGGAATCTCAATCTTGTAATTTAGTATCTTTGGTCTTTTTTAGCTCAGGTACACGCTTTATATAAATCTCACCACTAATTTCTTCCCACATTAAGCTCAGCCCCAGGGAACTTGTTTTACAGGGAACTTAAGGCTTCGACCTTTGATCACTGTAACCTGACTTCCCACAACCCTGAAAACAAGTGTCTAAAAAAATGAAATGTGAGCACCACGCACCATCAATACCAATTACTGTGCTGTTATGTGGTAAATTCCCCCCCTCAGGGGGTTAGCAATTCACTTGATATATTTGGCAAAGGGCTTGATTCTCCTCCCCGCTTGCGGTGATGTGATGCTGACGTCTCTCTATACACCTCAGCAGGGCGCAGGGTGGAGTAAAGGAGCACAGGATCAGACCCAACGCCTCTGTTAGTGCAGAGAAGAGCGGTCTCTGTCAAGAGAGGGTTCATGTAGTCTGAACAGCGAGCTGCAATCTTTGAAGAAAAGACTTCAAAGAAAAGAGGAGAAAAAGAAACAATGTCTAATCTTCATACAAATGTGCTCAGGGGTCTCTGAAACTCAGAAGCTTCTTAGATTTAAGAATTAATTATCACTTGCCAGAAGCAAGCTTTATTCACAGGTAGCAGTTACAGCATGCTGTAGGTGTACAGCACTCCAGGTGTAAAACTCACGGAATTATATTGAACTGATGAAAGCTCTGTAAATCACCATGTTTCCCATTGGTGTGCTTGCACCCTTTCCGAGTGTTTGCTGCTATCCTTCACATTGTTTATGTGGGAATGTATGAGAGAAACTCCCAAGATTTCATCTTTCAGGGGAGAGGCACTTGGAAATATTTTGGTACAAGCATTGTGACTTGCAGATGCTCACTAAAACATTCAACAAAGTGGCCTAGCTTCTCTGTTCTGCAAGGCAGCCCTGTTGGCTCCTCTTTACTGCAGGAAAAGACAAGGTTCTAAATCATTTGTCAGCTCCACAGCTGTAAAAATATCCAGAATCACTGTGAATGGCTGCAAGCAAAGCACTGCTGTTCCGATTCCTATTAACAGAACAGTGTGTGTAAAATGTCCCTCTGACTAGCTGAGGTATTCTGGATATTTCAGCACCTCGCAGGCTTTATTGTATTTGTCCTTACAATGCTCTTTTGAGTAAGCACTCCTGTTACATATGTTTTACACTTGAAGTTCAAAACCCAAGGAGGTGTTATGAACCATTGTTGCAGGGGAAGTTAGTAGTGAAATCAGGAATGAAATTTTAAAGTATCTGGATGACACAGACACCTGATGTTGTTGTGCTCCAGAAAGTGGACAATTTATTTTGAATATTTCTGACCAGAGACATACTCAGGCCATAGTACATAGTTTAAATCCCTCATTTACCACAAGCTGAAGGTGCGAACCCAACTGGCTAGTGTGGCTCAGCTGCTGCTCAGAAACACATTAAACTGCAAAACCTTGACTGTTCATCCCAGTCTTTTCTCTATAAAGTACTAACTGTCTTTCATCTTTAAGACTTCTGTGAAAACTGTTGCTTCAGAAATTCATGAGAGATCTGCAGTCCTGCAGGGAACCAGTTTCCTTACATGAGCAAGAGTCTTCAGACCCAGAGCAACTATATCTGACATGCCTCTCTCAGAATGTCAGTCAGACAAGGTACCTGTACCTAAGAGAAAGGGAATGTAAAACAGAGCCACTTTGAAAAAGTTAATCTCTTTGCCAGGAGATTGCAACTGCTTCACTTTGTGTTTGTGGCAATGTGACTTTTGGGGTTAGACAGAAGTAGTCTTGATATTTGCCCAGCAGCAGTCAGGAGGCATCTGCCACTGGTGTCTCCTCACACATATGAATACTTTAGATCCTGATAACCAGCATACCCAACTGCTGTGCACCACCAGCATAGCCAAAGAGATGGCAAACATAGATCTGCTGCTTGGGACCTGCTGGCCATGATGGAGGATTTAAATAGCACAGGAGAGTTGCACTATCCCATGCTAGCATCCAAGAGGATGCAAAGGACTGAGTTTGACCCTGGTGTTGTATTACAGGCAGGGATGTGAGTGTTTATTTTCAAATGAAATTTTCTTCTGTGAACATACAGAAAAATCCCAGGCAGTCTCCTCGCGGTGACTGTTGCAGCTCCCAAGACAACAGAACCAAAGGTAACTGGAGTTGCCTCTCCCTCCAAACGCAAAATGTTGATATTTCCAGTATTTATTTAACTGTGGATAGTTGACACAGCTTGTGAGAAATTATTCTGGGAGGAAAAGAAACTTCCCAAACTCCTCCACTTCCTTTGCCCCCGGCTCCTCTCAGCTCCTGCTGAGCGCTCTGAATCACCCCATCAGGAATGTCCCAGCCCCAGAGCAGAGATCTCCACCTCACCTTGGGGTTAATGCTTTCCTGCAGCCAGGCCATGCAGTGAGTGGATGCTCAGCAGCTATAAAGGGGTTCAGCATTCCTGGCATCAGTGGGGCCAAGCTGCAACACCTCAACCCAGATGGGGTAAATCAGGCAGACAGGCCCCGAATGACTTGGTACCAAAGCAGGCAATCTGGTACCGAGTTATTTTTGCCCAGTGGGGAATATTTGCTGTGTTTGTTGTAAGATTTTGGTGTCACTTATCACATGCTTGTTATAATGCAGTGCCTGAGGCATAATTAAATTCAAAGGGCATGTCTGTGTTGAAAGGGAGGGTTGCAATTTGTTGGTGTTCAGATTTTTCATTAAAAACCAAGCAGTTTTTCTGACTGTCAGGAACAATTGTTACAGAACAAAATTTCTATTGAAAAAAAAAAAAAGAAAAGAAGGCAAAGG
>VXBZ01000795.1:1114560-1144884 GCA_013399135.1 Heliornis fulica
TTTAACAACTACCTGCCTGACATTTCCACACTGACTTGGAATAAAGCCCAGCATTTAAAAATAGTGGAATTGTAACATAAAGATAAGGCAAGGAGAGGAAGACCCTTGAGAAAGTTCTGGCAGGTGATAGGCATATCTTATATATGTGTGTGTATATACGAAAATATCTATATTTGTACATGTCTATGCAAGTGTTTCATCTCCAGAAGAGAAATTCACCATTTCTGCCAAAGTTTCCCTGAAAGTTCAGTTAATTATTTCTCACAACACCCATGGAGGCAGACATTAGTATAATCCTTACTTTTAGATAACGAGATAGGGAAGCTCAGAGCGAAGGAAACACAGAGAGATTTAAGGGATTTCTACTACAGTAAATTCAGTGTAAAGCTGGGAACTCAGTCCAGCGGGTGAAATCCTAACTGTATTAAAAGCAATGGGAGACTAGCTTAAGAGATGCCTGGATTTGGCAATTTTGCCTGCTTTGTTCAGATCTGTTACACAGTTGCACGTGTCCTGATGATGCTTTCAGAAGAAAATTGCACCTCTGTCCGTCTACAGCTCCTGGTCAAATCTTAGCCAGGTTCCTCAGTCACAGAACTTCAAAACAGGAGCTGAATTCATCTTGGAGGGACTCTCTACCATACATTTACATGTATCTTCAAAAAGAGTCTGGAGTGATAAGTAATTTCAGATCTTCCTAAATTGAGTACTATATTCTCCCAGGCCACAGGGGTCAGAGGAACTGAAATTTTATATCCCTTGTTGCTATATTCCAGAGCTCCATACTATCAAAAAATGGCTGGAGGGTTTCAGCTAAACAGATGAGCTACATTTAAAATAGATTCGGCAAAGCCAGCTCATTAAAGAAGGAAAAAAATAATGTCCTCATTTTTTATTGGCTTTTTTGCCTTCTTGCTTATACTCTTGTTCCAGGGAAATATTTTCATGTTATGAGGGTGTTTTCAGCTCTTGTTTTTAGGCTCACTTCATTAATGTTGGTAGAGCACTTTGAAGTAGAAAATGTATGTGCTAAGTGGTATCACTGACACACTTTCAAGGCAAGCTTTTGCCTTCCCAGAGGTCATGAGAAGCAAATGTGTCACACCTGCAAATGTGCATAGATTGCTGCTGGCAGCAGAGGGCCAGAATTCCCTCAGTACTCTTACAGCAGCTGTATACAAGTGCCTGGAAGAGGATGCCTCTTTTCAGCAGGGAGCTGGTCTGCTGAGAAGGGTCTGCCCTGCTCTGAGGAACCCAGCAGAGGAGCTGTGGGGTGAGACTGCACTGCCTGATGGACAACAAATCCCCTAAACTCATCTGAAAGTCATCCAATGACTCCTCTCATGTTTGACACCAAATCTCCATATATATATTTTTTTTTCTCAACAAGAGTGTGATGGTTGGAGGAGTGGTGGGAGGAGCACAATGCATACTGGGTTATGTGGGAGAAGGAAGGCTGCTGGGGTGGGCATGGGGGATACCTCTAGTGGCCTCTTTGAATATGAGGAGTGCTTCATAGAGGTTTCCCACTGCTGCAATGGCTTTACTTCATGCTTGCCTCCTGTCTGCAGAATGACAGGGGAGCAGACAGACTAACAACACCTAAGACAAGAGCTTATCCATGGAGGGTGCTCTCTATAGAGTCCCATGGACTGTTTCAGAAGTCTGCAAAATCCAGGTTAATTTTGGAAATCTGTTCCTACAACTGTTCCTCCCCTACCTGTACCCCATCCTTATCTCCCACCTCCCTTGGGGCAGGCAGACAGGAGGGATGCTGTCTGATGATGACCTCAGGGTACAATTTGAACATACACACTGTAGTGAGTACTCCCAGAGAGCAAGGTGGGAAGCTGTCTTGGCACTATATGGCAGCCTTCCTGCTAAACTACAACACCACAGCCATCCCACATGTCCTCAGCTGTGATTTATTACCTTGTCATATTTCAAAAGCTAAAGCAGGTTCAGCTTGATCAGTGCTTAGATGGAGAGATCTCCAAGGAAAACACAAGAACTAGAGGAAATGTACTCTGAGTCGGAGCTGGGGAAATAATTCAGCATGGTGTTAAAGATGTTGCTTTTGGACTGATTGTAAAATCAATGTGTTGGCCACTGGTGGTCTGTGGACTGGGAATGTAATACCCAACGTGACTGGACAATAGCTGCCAGGTATTTCTTTTCCTACAAGGGTCAGATCTACAGCAGGTGTAAATTGGATGAACTGAAGATGATGAACACAGTTGATTGCTTTCTCTGCAGTGTCTTGTTATATGGATTTAGAGGCTTGGTTGATTTTCTTTGTTCCCTTCCTTTGTATGTTACATAATTCTTTAAATGGTACAGAAACACATAAAATACAAGAACAGACAAATATTTACTGTGGGTTTTTTTTTTTTTTCCCTCTAACAAATCTTCCAGCTTCTGGAAACCCACAGCTTAAGGATCCCTTAAGTTATTATTGCTTAAGGCTATTAGTTATGTGGACTTGTTCTTTCCCTCATCATTCCCACAGAACTATCTGCTCACCACAGTTTGCAATGCCAGATCCATTATCTTCCAGCATCTTATATAGGGCAACAGCTCTGTGATTGACCCTCAAAGACAACCAGCCACATCTGTTCCCATTAGCTCTTTAGAAGTTGTGGTTAAGATCCTGGATTCTGCCTGCTGGAGCCCTGGGACAATGCATTTTTCCACAATGAAGTGCGCGTTCTGATTAGCCATTACGTAGTTTGTTCAAAACTGCACCAGTCAAGGAACATAGATTTTTCCCTTCTGCTAAGCAGGCAACATGCATGTAATGAAAGTCATGATCCCTTTTGTAATTGCTAAGAGTATTAGAGGAACACTGATCTGAATTTAGAGAGATAACGAAAAAGAGCAATTTTATCCATGCACCAATCTGTCCCCTCTGGTTTCTAAACAAATACATTTTCTTCTTCTATTCTGTTTGTAGCACAAAAGGAAACTTTTCCCCATGAGACCCTGGAATTCAGATTCAAAAGCTGTGTTTTCATCTCCTATTTTTGTGATTCTGGTTTAAAAAAAATGAAAATTTGAAGTAGGAAAGGGGATAAATAACCCCATTCTAAAATCTGCAAAGCAATTGGAGCATCTGTTATTTTATGTGGTCACTTCAAGAGTAAAGCAACTGGACACCTTTGAGGGTGACAGGGTGTTTAAAAAATGCCGCTGCACAAAACTCTGTGTCTGTAGTAATTAACTGTGGTTCTCCACTGGGAAAGTGAATTTTGATAAGCACATTACAAAACCATTGTTGGAAGTACAAGTGCTTTGAAGGGAGCACTGAAAGGAAGTTTGCTTCAGAATATAAGAAAGTATGTAATGTGAGATTTCTCGAAGGAGAAGAATATGTTTTATTTGGGCTTCTCTATACAGGCTGAGAAGCAGAATATGAGAACCTCGCAACTTATTTAGGAACACAGATATTTGCTGCCTGGACTGCACCCAAGTCCAACCTAGTTCAGCATCTTGTGTCAGAGAGCGGCCAGCACCAGATGCTGCAGAGGAAGCTGATTTTGTAGAGGTTATGTTTTTACAAGTGGGGAAACATCTTCCTAATTTCCAATTATTGTTGCTGCTATTATGTGCAGATTCAATTTCTATCTACAGGGAAAAATATTAAACAGAGAGGTACCTATTTTAGATGTCAGTTTTGATTGCTCAAAGCAGAAAATGCTTCCTGCCTGTCATACATCCAGTGACATTAATCAAGCCAAACTGATTTCCACCAGTGCAGTTAGTTATCATAGAATCATAGAATCACCTCGGTTGGAAAAGACCTTTAAGATCACTGAGTCCAACTGTTATTCCAGTGTATGTGTCCCACATACTTTCCCATACTCTGCTTCAGCTCACTGGTGTGGAAATGACAACTTCACTTGGCCGCACAGCAGCCAAGGCCGATGGGATTCTGCCCTGTGGTTTTGAACAAGGTGAAGGCCTTTTTCTCAGTCACACAAGCAGATCAGCACCAAAGGCCTCCAGCCCTCACAGAGGGGACACAGGGGTGTTCCTCACACAGGCTGGCACCCTGTATGGGGGTCCTTACTGCTCCCTGCACATGCTGGCACCCTTTATGGGGGTCCTTACAGCTGCTAGCTGCCTTTGGGCATGCTGTTTCCCCTCTCTGTGATGTATCTACAGAGCAGAGATACTGACAATTGCCTGCTTTGAAAAGCAGTCTGATTGATAGCTGTGCCTACAAAATAACCGTAGAACATAACAGAAGAGATTGTTTTTTTAGGATTATCAGCTCCACCACTGAAATTGCTTGAAACCACCCACAAATCTCTTCCTTAGGCACAGAAGAACAAATACACCTGCATGCAAAGCTGCTTCTTATGTTCCTTCTGCAGAATTTAGCCGAGCCTTTAACTTTTATTTCTTAGCATTGGGGTTTTTGTTGTTATTATCATTAAAACCCCACAACTTTACTATGGTCAGAAACCTTATTGAGCTGCAGCAGAGGAAGGACATTTACAGTGGAAATTAATATGACTGGCATGTCTGCCTTGGTTTTGAGGATAGTGTTTTCATGTTCTTTTCCTTTCTTCCCCAGCTTTCTTCTCTTTTGTGTCTGCCTGCCTCTTTCCCGTTTCTTTCACAGTCTGTTTTTGCTCCAAGCAAAGGACTCAGTCATGCTCTCACCCTCTCATGGGCTGTGTACACTTGAGGTCAGGCTAGAAAACCTGACTCTCTCTGGAGCCAAACTTTGCATTCTTCCCTTGCCCTTTTCAAACCCCCTCCTTCATCACAGTTTTCTGTCTCCTGTTTCATGGATTTTCCCTGTTTTTTTTCTTGCTCCTGGAGGGCAGGAGGGCCTGACTGCTAGCACATCTGGCTGGGTCTAGCTTGTGTGCTACTCAGTGGCTCTGAAGGAGAGGTCATGTTGGACACTGTGCTAGATGTTCCTCTCCCTTCTTATGTATTTTATCAGCCACATGATTTTCATGGAAAATCAGAGAAAAATTTGAGAAGACTGAGAGGGGATCTCATCCATGTTTATAAATATTTGAAGCATGTCAGACAAAGGGAGATGGCCAACCTCTTCTCAGTGGTCTGTGGAGACAGGACAAGGGACAATGGCCACAGGTTGAAGCACAGGAGGTTCCGCAACGTTGTGAGAACTTCATGGTGAGGGTGATGGAGCACTGGAACAGGCTGCTCAGGGGGGTTGTGGAGTCTCCTGGAGACTCTGGAGATATTCAAGACCCGTCTGGATGCCGACATGTGTTATCTCCTCTAGGGACCCTGCTTTGGCAGGGGGGTTGGACTCAATGATCTCTGAAGGTCCCTTCCAACCCCTGTGATTCTGTGATTCTGTGAAAGGGACAGTTTATTACTCTGTATCGTTACCCACTGTAGCATGATGCAGCTCCCCTGTGGTTCAAGGTACCATATGTTTCTTTAATATACACAGTCATTTTGATGTGCCCTCACATTTCTCTGAACTCACTTTGCTCTTCTGTCCCTCCTTCCTCCTCTCTCTACTGTTGTTTTAACACCATATTCCTTTTTTTGGCGCCGCAGTCCTCCTTCCTTTTCCCCACGCTCCCCTTGCCCTCTTCCAGGGCTGTGCTGCCAAGCCTTGGGCAGCTCTCCTGAGGTGGAGATGGGGCTGGGGCCAGGGGCCAACAAGAGTCTGCCAGGAAGTGTTGAGCCATTTTGACCACTCTCCCTTTGTAGAGGGGTAGAAAATAAAGAGAACGAAGAGGCGGAGCTGTCTAATAAGCTCAGCTGAGGTGACATGTCTTGTAGAATAGGCTGTGTGAGTGGTGGGGAGCAAACTTTGCTGGAAGGAGTATCTGACATCTGGCTTGCCAAGCCTCATTCCTTGGAGGTCTACAGTAATTTTCACTTTCCTTGCCTTCCATTTTCATATCTGCCCTAATCTGTGCACTTTCTTTTTCACAATTTTCTCCAATTCTGTTCTGCCTTTCTTCCTACAATTCCCATCAATATGGTCTATGGACTGCTTCACTCCAACCAATATTCCTAAAATACCTTGACTGGGTGCTTCAATGAGGAAACAATTAATTCCTGTATCTGTAATTTGTTTATCTTCTTTTACAGAGTCTTACAACAAGCCTCAGGAGATGGATATAAATGATGAATGCAGGTTAATAACATGGGAGTCTGCAGAAAATTGCATTAAGATGGCACAGCAATAATGGGTATAAAAACAACTGAAGCATGTGGTAAAGGCCCTGCTATATCACAACATTTCCACTGGTAATATACATCATAGTTTGTGATAAAATAGCTGAAATTTAAAAGTGATAAAATATTAATGCCTCCAAACTGCTACTGAGAAGAAAGAAGGTTAGGTATATTATTCCCAGTTGCTACAATAGGTGGGGAAAAAAAAAGCAACATGGGCAAATTTAATACTATTTAATTTTAATCATCCCGAGGACTGGAGCCTATACATGTATATCAACAGAACTCCCGCTACAATCAGTGCAGAGATGCAGAGACCTGAAGAGAGACACATTCATCACAGCCTAGGAAAAATGCTTAAAAATGTGGGAGATGAAGACCTGCCTCTCCCTCAGCTGGGAGGGAGACTAATTAGTCAGCCTAGACTAATTAGTCTAGTTTCATATAAACAATATCTCTAACGCCTCCAAATGCTTTGAGTTTCCTTCTCCAAGACATTTAAAAAAAATATTTTCTAAGTACACTATATCATGACTAGGATCAGAAGAGTTATTTGTGATATCTGATATCCTGAAATGGAGATGAGACCATTTCTATTTATTTAATAACACAGAGACAGCTCATGGATTTTGCTAAACACACTGGAAAACCTCTGCCAGATGTGAGATGTTGGAATCAGATCTGCACAGTTGTACCAGATGCTCAGGATGCTCAACAACCTATGTATCATCGTTGTAAACATTTTGTGTACCTGCCTGAGCCTAAGGGGAAGGTACTTGTGTGAGCTAATATCACAGAAGGGTTTGAGTATGTCTGTCACAAATTTCAGCCAGGCTAACAAACAGGAGAAGCCTTGCCCTCTGATGAGGATTTGGTTGTTCTGATTTAACAGGCTGAAAAATGCTGACAAGAAATGCTGTGGGAGGTGGTCCCACTGATATTTGCTTCATTTGGTCCAGTAATGAATCACCAGAATGAGAGCTGGACACCATCTCTGGAGCATACACTAGACATAGGACATCCCACCATCACAAACCAGAAGACCTTATGTCTCTGGACAAAGTTACTGTGGAAGTGCAGCTGCCAGGGTGATGGGAAAATGATGAGTGCTACCTGCTGAACTGAAAACAAATCATCACGGTGAGATACGTTTCCACTCATATTTTCCATCATAAATAATACTGGTGGTGTTCTTGGGAATGAAAGCTTAAAGATTAATTGGGTACATCCTTGGGCTAAAGGTGCATTCCTAGGAAGCCAGGAGTGCAGAATCCCACTTCAGTGGGATAATGTAGTAGAAATTACTGTGGAATAGCACTAAGGTGAAGAAAAACAATCTTTTTTTTTTTTTTTTTGTATAATTGACTGCTCTTCCAAAGCCTTAGCCAGAAATGTGTTGGAAACACTGTTTTTCGCTCTGTGGTCTGGTAGCTTTTAAGGTAATGCTTTTTAATTTTTTTTTAATGCTATTTCTCAATAACAGTAAAATTGCAGTTTTCAACCTGTGGTCCGTGAATATGCATGGGTCCAATTTCCCGGTACTCGTGCTTTTCTGAGAAAAGCAGCCCTAAAACAAATACACTTAATAATCTGCATCTACAGGGGAAAGTATGTAAGGTTCAGAAACAAAAAAAAAAAAAAGAGAGTAAAATTCACTGGTACCAAAGGAACACTTTTCAACTCAAGAGAAAATAGATCAAGATTCTCATGGGTTTTTTGGGGGGTATTTTTTGGTATTTTTTTAAAATATGGAAACACTCTGGTTAAAGGTCAACCACCTACACTTGTAGCATGAAAAAAATGCGGGGGAACTGGATGGTAACAGTCATGGACACTGTCAGCGACAATGACAGTCATTGCCCAAAGAAAGTAGCACAGAAAGTGCTGAACTGAAGTCAGGCTTGCTAAATTAATCACCAGGTCTTGTAGATTTAGTCTGTGGCCCAAATCTCCAGCGTGGTACAAGCGTCTTAAGAAATCTTATCATCATCCTTAATGACAGGGGAAAGAAGCTAGTGGGTCAGCAAGAGGTGATTAGGATGGGAAAACTGCTAATTGCCATTTTTATTGTAACAATATAAATGTAGCATGGGCCTCTGCAAGTTGCTAGGCAGTTGGTTTTAGAGGATTGTGGCATTTATTTTAGCTAAATTTTGGGGTTATTTTATTATACAGCAGGATGTGTGGTCTATAGAAGGAGTTCTGCTGGATTTGCCACAGCAATCTGCCAGACAACATCACCAGCCAAGTGTTAAAAATATGAGCACATTAAAGATATTGAGAATTCCGATTGATCCAGTGCTCTATGCAGATGAGCTTGCAAAGAGCATTTTCTTTTACCTGCCTTGAGTTTACTCGGTGGAATAACAGTCTGTGAGCTAAAAATAGCCCATCACTGGCAAACAACATCCAGCTTTCTCCTCAGCATTGTCTGTATTCCTCACTTGCTGCAAGTTGAGCTGCTATTCGTTTCTGTGGCAGGTCTGTGCGAGGAATTTATGTTGAATATCCAATGGAGAATTAGCAGGTGGATTGGAGATCAAAGGTTGTCTGCTCTGCTTATGGCATTTCTCATCTATTGGAACACAACCAAACCAAAAAAATCATCCAGGAAAAAGGCTGTTAATTGGACAGATAAAGCCCGTTATCTGCAAGAACAATTAGGCAAAATCCACATCTTTAAGAAAATCATGGAGGGTGGCACTGAAATCACGGAGTTGAGATGTATGATACCAGCTATGGATAAAACTTGATAAAATTACAGTCTTTGATGTCTTCATAATAATCTTTAGCTGCTTGTCAACCTGTATTTGTGGAAAACATGCCCTTAACTCTTTCAATTCATTATGCTCTTCCCTTTTTAAAAAGATCAGTAACATCCTTAATATTCTCCTAGGGCTGTTTTGCTTGAATATGACATATTTATTTGCCAAAGACAGATGTCCAGTATTATGAAATGTCTAGCCTAATATCACACTTTTTTTGTTTTAACAAGACATGACATTAGAACTGAATAGTTTTTAGACACGAATTCTGTACCTCTAGTCATCCATTGACAGTTGAGATTTATTTTAAAAATATGTTAACTCTGGACTGGAGCAGTTTAAGAACAGTTTGGACCTAATAATATATATGAGTCATAAGGAGAGCTTCTTCCCTTGTTCTGTAAGTATTTGATTTAAGCAGTAAATATGCAGCCTGATGAGATGTAAACAAAGGTTTGTCTGTGAAAACAGCCCTCTTAGTCTGTGTAGCTACATCTATGTCCACAAGAAAATTAGTGCTGCTGGATTTACTAATTCAGATGATGCAAAAGTATAACTTGATCTGGTTCCCTGATGTTTATGGTGCTGTAATTCAAAAGTTATTCAGTGAAAATCAACAGAGATTCTTTAATTTCAAACTGGAGAGACATTTTCAGTTGTAAAGACATTAGCAGATATGGACATTTCTAAACACAGCAGGAACACGTTAACACTAAATTCCAATTTCTATAATGCAGTACTAGGGAAGGAAAACCTAATAATAAAAATCACCAGTGCAACAGTATCATCCGGGGACATCCGTACTAGAGACCAGTACTAGCAGGGCAGGTCTGCAGGCAGTCCCAGTGGCTGCTGTCTTCTAGTCCTCTGACACCCTAATAGGTATTAATGGAAGGATTATTTATATGTATGGTGGGAGGGAAGGTTACAGACCCTCAACAAAAGAACAGAACATAAAGTGGTGAAAAGAGACAAGAGTCCCCAAGTCCCTGCACTTCAAAGCATAAATAGAACACTATAGACTATAAGGATTGAATGATGGAGATGGTGCATCCGCTTGAAGTTCAGCAGGGGAATGTACTTGTAGATGTTGCTATTACCTGGTTAAACCTCTCAAAGTCAGAGAGATTATCTTGAACTAATAAGTAGGACAATTTGAATATGTAAAGAAATGAAATATGTAAAAACATCTTAACCTGAAACATACCAGCGAAGCAAATCTATTTCTGACTGCAGTGAAGATCCACCTGACAGCTGATGGATGTTATAATGGCCTTGTCCTGATGTTGTTAATAGTCCTGTCTTTGGGGCCCTAATATCAGCTGACTCAGAAGAGGGGAAAATCAATTAGGTGAGGAAACCTTTGCAAGATTATGGTTCACAGAAACCTCCAGGAAGCTTTGACAGCCCCAGGAAAGACCTTCCCTTGGTCTGACTGAGCCAGCCTCAGAACGAGAGGCACAACAAAGTACAACAGTGGAGGAGGAAGCATTGAGGAGGAGAAAAGCACAGACAAGGGAAATGATGAGAATCCACTCCTGGGGCCTATAAGACTGAGATTCATGCTTTTTTACCCAGAAGTGGCAAAGTATAGCCTTTTATCAAAGAACTTCAAATGCATGACAGCTTTTAATGGAGAAGACAGCAACGGCTAAAAAAGAAAAGAAAGAACTCAACCCACCAGTCACTGAATTTAAACTAAACTAAACTCTGGTGAACCCTGTCAGGGAATCTGTGCTCAAAAAAAGAAATCAGGGGAACCGACATCTCAGGAACTCTTGACTTGAGGAGGAATAGCAGGTATTTATGATACTGCAAACGCCTCTACACAAAAAAACTTGAGTCTAGCAGAAGTCACTTTGTGACAGCATCACTTGGAAGGAAGCATATTTGCTTTAATTTGTGCAGTGTAACCTCCTCCACACTCAAACCACAGAAGCTCTCAGCCTAATTCAGCTTTATGAACAGGAAGCAGTGTTTTAGTTTAACTGTGTTAGATTTTTGGCTTAGGAAATTGTAGTTTCATCTTTATTATAACCAAGATGAGAGTTATCATATATGCATGGTAGGCAAACTGAAAAGAGTTTGTATATTTGAATACTTTAATATTGGACCAGAGTGTTGACACCATGAGATTATTGGAAAAATAACTTAATATTTTCAGAAAAGTCCGAGATAAGAGTCTTTTAAATCAACAACAGCAAGATGTGATCTATTGAACTTAGGCTTGAATGCTTGCCAGATTTTCTAACATATTTTTTTTTCCTTACTGTAGCACAGTTTTAATTTGCCATCCTTGAAGATTATGAATTGATACTCACAGATCTACAGACTCTAAAGGCACAGGCACCATAATGACCTTCCAGATTGGTCTTTTGTATAAACAAAGGAATAGGACTTCCCTGGATTATTTTTCCCCACATGTTTTGCACTTCAGCACTAACAACTTAAGGAACTTTGGACTGGGTTAAAGCAAAGGCCTCTATATCCCATGTCTGTATTTTATCTCAGACACAGGTTATCAGTGTATACTTAGGAAAGCACAGGAAGAACAAGGCTTATAGAAAGTAATTCTAACATTCTTTGATGTCAAGTTTTAAAGGAAAACTTTTAATGTCTAAAAGTTTCAGATGTCAAAAATCCTTATCAGCATCAGTAAGATTTTGCTTTTGTGTGTGGTTAAAATGATAAATCTCAGTGGAAAGGCAAACTATGAACTCTGTGAGAGAAAATTCCCTTTGTAAGATAAACTTATCTCCAAGAAATAAAGGTTGCATCTTAGGGTCTCAGACATATTTTGATTTCTCCTGCAGAGGATCTTGTGTTGCATATGTATATATATATATACAGCAGATTCTTGTGGAAATAAATGAGGGAGGACAGCCTGGCAAAGACCAGAGAAAAATCAGCAGCACCAGGTTTTCTTCTCTTGCTGACATGGTATTTTGTTCGAGGTCAGTCACAGAGCAGACTGTGACTGAAATTATGACTAAAATTTCAATCATGCAAGATGCATGGGTAAAATTGTACCTGGTCTGTTGGAGTCCTACCCTAGACATTTAGGTGAGATTCTTCTAAGCAGACAGCCACATTATATGTTCCTACGTGTGATCTGGCTATTCATAGGTCCCTTTATAGTCAGGTTACAGAAAAAACAGAACATTTAAATTGCTTTCTTCCTATAGTAGGTGTCTAAAATAGGTCAGTTGAATCATTCATTAAAGCTGTTATTTTTCTTTTTATCATTAAATAGGATTTTCTGAAGGTGCAGACCTCCACACTGTGGCTGTCTCTGTCTTCACTTTAGATCTGGTGAGATAAATCACATCTTCAGATGCTTCTTTTCCTTGAATGTAACAAATAATGAAGTTGTGGAGTGAAATTACCAAAACAAGTTCCAATTCCTGGGTAGTCACTAAAGTGGTGAGAAATGAAACAATTTGCTAGAAATAGTCCTCTTTTTTTTTTTTTCTCCACAAAACCCACAAGCTCTTTCTGACCTGATCAAAGGAAATTATCTCTCAGAAGGGGAATTGGAAAGAGGCTGCTTTTTCTTCTGGATATCTGAGTGGGAGTCAAGGCAGTTTTGGTCCTGATGAGGGACATGAAGCAAATTAAATATTACCTTCACTGTTGGTATTAATCACAAGCAAAAAAAAAATCAGTATAAGTATGTGTATTCAACTGGAAGTGAAAAGGACTACTTGCTTTCTTAGAAAACATTTTAACACGATGCAGGTCTGAACTGTCTGAGATTAAATGCAATTACTTGGTTAACTGCAAGGAGTTTGTAGGGAGACTAGAGGATAAGAAACTCAGACCTAAGACAAAACAATTAGCAGAGTTGTGCAATCAGCTGGGCCTTTAGAGTTGCTCTCCACACAATTGTCTGGTTGAAGTCACACATGACCCTAAAGGCTCAGGGCACAAGGTTCCCAGTGCTACAAACAGTGGGGAGCTTGTGGGCAAGAGTGAAGAGACAACTGCCTACGTGCCAGGCACAGATCCAGACAATATTTTACTCTTTACACACCCAAAAGTCCTCCAGAACATTGTGGTTATTATTCCAGAGAATATGTCTGAGTTGAGAAAGTAAGTCTGTTTTAAGATCCCAGGTGTTCTTTGCTGCCACTCTGAAAAAGTCAGAATGAGTCTTTGCTAGAAGGGATAGACCAGCTCCTCAAGATGCAGGAGGCAGAAAAGAACTTGGTAGACAAACTGTCTATCTGAATATGTGAATATCTTGGAAAATTTCATTGAGAAAAGTGGCTTGAAAGTATCTGAAGAATGCCATTGAGCTGTATGCCTGGCTTCTACAGAGGAACAGTAGCATTAGACCATCAGAGGAAGAACTTCAGGTCCTAGAGCATGGCTGATGGTCAGCGATGAAGACAATGGGTAAGGAAAAGGGTGTATGCATTTTCTGGTGTGTGACCAGAAGGTGCAAAGGCCCTTCCCTCCCAAGGGAAGTGAAGTGACCCTGGCACCAAGTGAAGGCTGACTGTGGGACAGGAAAATACCATAGTGAATCTCCTTGGTGAAGAAATACCCACTGGCCTGAGGGTTAGCCAAGGCTGCTCCCTCCAAGTAGCTTTACAAGGGAAGATCAAGCCCTAGCAAAGTACAACAAACAAGGGTGATGAAATGTTACTGGTAACTATTTACTCAGGAAAGGTTTAGAACTGATTTGCTTTATTTTCAGTCAGTAACTTAGGAAGCAATGTGACTTAAACTGTCTGTATCAGTCTAGGGGGGTTTATTAATCACAGAAGAATAGTCCATTGATAGAGGGAAATAAAATCTGAGAAAAATAGACATTCCTGTCATTCTTAGTACTTTTTCTATCAATGCCTTTCCATCAGCAATACCTCTTTATTTTACTTACATTCTATTTTCTTTTCAAATCAATATTATTTCCTGCATCGAGTCCTTTAATAGAATCTAAATATTTTCTTTAATGAGCTTAAGAGATGACAATGAATCATGTTAATCATACATTGGAACTATCATGCAACAAGAATTCACTGCTATTTGAAAAACAATGCATGGGCTGAAGTTTGTCATCTCACTTAGGAGCATAACACTATTTTATGTTACAACTTAGAAAAGAAATATCCCACCAATGAGATAGATGGTGCCAAAAAACAGAAAGAAATGCTTTTCTTTAGAACAATGTTAATTGCACAGTCTAAAACATGACTTGTTTTCTATTTCTTATGCTAAACTCCATAACAGAATATCTGTGTAATAGATGATAAACAAAACCCCCCAATCTTAGGAGTCTAGTTGTTCCACAAGCATTTTACTTAGAGTCTATCTGGTGGTAATAAAAGTTTCATGACCTGACAGCCAGGTTCACCGAGGTGGAAGCTGGTTCAGACTAAGTGTTTCCAGTTTCAGAAGACTGGAAAAAATCATACACATGCTGCCCTTAAACTCAGTTTTCTACATACCATCAGCAGTCTCAGGTTCATCACAAATGTAGAGTGACCATATTGTTAGAAAAATCTCAAGTTCAAGAGATGAAAAATTAATTGGGATGAAAGGAGAACTTTGGCTGCAGTCATTAGCTAAAGCAGAAATGGCAAAAATAAATGTTTAGGCTAGATACTAGGGAAAACATTCTCAACATAAGGTAATGTGGCACTGGGACATGCTGCCTGGGACAAATGTAGAGTCTTCACCATCAGAAGTTTTAATGAAATAATTAATCAAACTTTTGTCAGAAATGTGACAAAAATCCTGGCTCTGCTCTGGGCAGGAGATAGATCCATTGAACTTCTGTTGCCTCTACCAGCCTCATATATATGTCACAACCATATTTCCCATATTTACTAGCTTTCTCTGTCCTTGGAGCTTGGAAGAGTGAAGTTACACCGATTTACTCTAATTGGGGGATTGGGAGAGCTTGTTCATGACTCATTTTCTTATGTTGTCAACTCCTCAGCAGCTTTCTTCCCAACAGTGATAAAGCCCAAAGTACAGTACCCAGACTCAATGAGACAGGCGAGTGAGCATCCCTGAAGGTACTGCTTTGTTGTAATGCAAGGATTTTGCTGCACAGTCCTCTCTACTGTTTGAGTAAGCATATGGGAAGTGAGCAGGCTGACATTTGAAAACCTGAAACCACATATCTTATTGATCTCTAGAAGCTATTAAATGATTGAAGTGCAGCATACCTGACAAATTGAACAGTGTTGCCAGCTGGTGTAACATAGAGAATCTACATTAACTCTGTTGCTAATTTATCACAGCCTAGGATTTGACCCACTGAATCCTGAATTAATGTTTTACATACTTGTGAATTATTTATATTGTATGACAAATCAATGCCTTTTTATTGTTCACCTGGTTTAGGATTGATAAAAGGAATATTTTTATATTCTCTGGGGTCAACGCAGAAGGACCTTGAATGAAGATGCAGTAGTTTCTGAATGTCTAAAAAATTTCAGGGTAGAAAGTAGACTACAATTTAGACTAAATATCTTTTCTATCAATGATATGAATAATACATTTTTTACAAACTCATGACAAAACATAATGTCCTTTTAGAAGATGACATATAATTCTTTATCTTTCTTTAAGAAAGAGTTATTAATTTTGAAATATCTTCTTTCTGAATGTCTTTGCATTTTGTATGAGCCATAAAACCTCCAAGGAGTTATTTGAATTTCAATACTGTCTCATACTTTTATTAAAATATACTCTAACCCTGCTTCAGTAATTAACATGAAGATAGGGTCCATATTTCTAACAACTGAAATCTCTCAGTTATCTCAGATTTTCCTTAAGTATACTACTGATTAAATAATTACTGGGTAAAAGTATTAACAATTTGTCTATGGTAGGGAACACATCACAAATTTCCTGCTCAAGTTTCTGCCATTTATGCTTTTGCCCATGTGTTTTATGCGTATTTATTAAAGATGACGCCTTGAGTTAATAACATAAAATACCTACTAGTTTCATAATCATCACTGCAGTGCAGAAAGAATTAGAGTTACAGTAGTTCTGCATTGACGACGTCAATAGATTTACTGCATTCATTTCCTTATGCAAATATTCCAAAAACATGCATTACTTTATAACTGTATATAGCATATTGCCTACACACAAGGGTATCAAAGACTAGGAACATGCAGAGTAGACTTTAAAGTTGACGGCATAAGTCATGCTGCTCCTTCCTTTCTTGTTCCTCTGCTGTCCTAATACTCGAGTTCATTTAGTGTTGTCTTTTGTAGACACATACACTTCTGCACAGCCCCTACAGTAAGAGGTGGGACTGTAAAGGGAGCAGAGGAAGTTCTGTTTTGCTGGAAGATGTATAGGTTGAATCTTAGGAAGATAAATCTTTGCAATATGGAGCTCTATATTGTAAGATCCTGAGGTAGAAGCCCTGAATGAGGGATGAATGAGGTCACTTTTGGAGAAGAAGAGGGTTGTAAAATTTTGATCTTCCTTTCCTAAAACCCAAATCAGGATCAACTTTAATTATGTCTTCTTTAACTTATGTTTGGCTAGCTTGTTTATAAACTCATTTGGTGATAGGAACTTCCTAGACTTTTCAGAAATTTATTCCATTGCTTCACTGTCCTTACCACTAAAAGCTTTTCCTGAGGCCTAATCCTCTGTCTGATAATCTAAGCCTGTTACTTACTTGCGATTAATTATTTTTTTCCACACCTCTAATCCCTTTTTTTTTAATATATATTCTCTGGACTTTGCCTCAGTGATATATATTTCTTTATAAAACATAATGCTCAAAGGTGGGCACCATACTATAACCAGGTCACTAGAGAATAGAGAGTAGAGAATAATGTTTACATATTTTATTCTGCAGAAATATTCCTATTTATTAATAAGGAAATTTTAAAAGGGAAATTTCCTTTTTTCACAACAATATTTTACTTGATTTTGACTCATGTATTTCTTTTGACCTTCCATAGTCTTGAATCCATTCCCGTTGAACTACTACATGGCCTGTTGCTCATTTTCCCATATTTGTAGCAATAGATATGTGAATAATTTTACAATGAGCCTATGTTCCTCTAAGGTGTTTTGGGTTTTTTTTTATTCCAAGCCAGAATCTGGCAATACTAAAATGTATCTGATCTGAAAAAATACTGTTTTCTGGAACTTGGAAGACATGATAATCAAGTTAGCTATCAATAGCTCTATGTCCTCTACTTATCTAGCAAAAAGATAGTCAATTACATATCAAAATAATGTCAAAATGAATACATAGTAGTAGTCAGCAATCAGCAATCAATTTTAGAACAATTCTTTTGGATCATGTACAATCAGAACCACTTTCATAGGACATTACATGGGACTATGCATAATTTTTCAAAATAATATGTCGTAATTAAGCATAGAGAATATCTGGAATCAATACAGATGGAGAATGCATTCACATTAATCTCATTGAAAGAATCTAGGCTTTATTTTAGGAAAAAAACCCCACTGTACAGAGAGTTCCAGTCACATCCTTAAGTCCTGATTCTGCTTGAGAAAGGACTGCAAGATTCAAGATCTGCATTTCAAGTGAATTCCTTTATTAATAAATAAACATAGGTGATTTAATACATGCAAAAGAGTTTTAGCAGGGATAATAATGAAAACAAATAGAAAAAAAATTAAATGGATTAGCACACTTAATCAGTCTTAGGTTGCCTAATGAACGATTAGCCTTACTGTTTAATCCCCCTCGATCCATTTGTATTTGCAGCTCTTACTTTCTAAAGATAAACATAGATGATTCCAAATGTACTTTTGTTTCTGAAAGTACTCATATTAGTATTACAATGTAGTCATTGACATGGAAACTTATAAATGGGAATGGACAAAAATGGGACATGTTAGAGCACCTATTACTTGGTGCTTTAAAAAAAACTGTTGGAAAAAACTTACAGCACTCTAAAATAAGACTTGAAATGACTAGTGTTGATTAAATATAAATGGCTTTTTATATGGAAGGCCTTGGGAACAGATGGTTGATCATCCAATAAGTAGAATTTCAATGCTAGGCTCTACTGACCATGATCAGTGTCTCTTAGGTACTTAGCATGATCTAGCTATAATAAACAATATATCAGATGAGTATTTGGGACTCCTAAAGTCTGAATCCATGCATTACTAGTGGAACGAAAAAGCATCAAGCTGCATCCCACTGGTTGCCTGAATGTGCCTGCCTGTGCCTCTGTATCCCAGACTATAAAAAAGTGCAGTTTCACATGGAGATGGACCTTCCCCTTCACTCAGTGCCTTGGAGTACTGATTAATAAGCAGTTCTGGTGTGATCAAGTGTGGGAATTGCACCTAAGAGGTTAAAGCCACAGGTGTCCGCTTATCTCTCGTGCAAATACTGTGGATGGAGATTGGAAATGTTGGTGTGAGAAGCAGCAGAAGGAGGGAGTCTTAGGGCAGCAGGACAGCCCTACTTGGGGCAGAGATTGGCTTCCACACAGAATTTTGAAGGCCACGGTGCCCTGAGAGAGACCTTTTGCTTCGTGAACTGCCAAATGAATATTAAAGGTAACACCCCTAATTTTTGCTAATGAGCAAAAAAGCAGTGCATGCTAAACATATATAACTATATATGACAACCCTGGGAGGGGACAGATAAGACTGGGGTGTAATGGGTATTGAGGAAGTTAACCTCAGGGGAGGAGAGAAGAAATTGAAGACTCCAAAGAGGCATTTGATGGTCTGTCCTTCTTCTTCTAAACCCAAGACAGGGATATCTTCTTGGTAAGCAGTTGCAATTTCACCCTTTTGGTGAGAATACCCGGGATAGAGTTTTGCTACCATTTAAAATATAATCATATATTAGTGCTATTGCAGTAAGTGCATTTATCAATAGCAATCCCAAAATCCTATCTGTCACTTTAATAAATTTTCCATTAGTTTCAACTTCTGGAAATGGTCTCAGTGAAAGTTCTTCAGGGGCTCTGACAGGCAAACCTTGATTCTCATATGTGGCTATATATATAAACCTTTAGACATAAATCATTGACCAATTCTGGGTCTAAGACTGGATGTAGCAGCACCTGGGCTCCTCTCTGAGGAGTTCAGAAACTAAGAGGGTCCTTTCTGAACCTTGTGACTCAACAGGAGGGTCTCCCTCAGCCACACATCAGACTCACACCCTTCATGTGACATCAATCTAGACTGAGAGCAGAGGAAAGTGACTACTCATGCATAGATGTGGCTTGTACTCTAGTAGAGTTGCTCCAGTTAAATCTTCAGAGCAGCTGCTTACCTGTTCAGTGGGAATTCAAGGCTTGGAAGTTAATGGTCAGGAACTAAGGAGATGAACTAAATGTGTTTTAACTTACTGAGATATAATAAAACATCATGGTGACTAATTTGAAGGCTAAAGGGGAAACTTTTTGTTGCAATTTTTTTTCAGTGGATACTTGAATGAGTGTTTTTTACTTTTTTTCTTCCTTTCTGAGACTTTCTTCTTTCTTTTGGTATTAATTGCTCCTCTCATACACATGAACCTAGCAGCTGCAAATGATTCTTTCAGGGCCCTTAGGCACAAATACCTGTGGCAGCTCTGACATTTTCCGTGTCCAGACATTTTGGGATATGTTCTAGTCTGGCCAGGGAAAAGTTTGAGTCTTAATAAAAGATGAGAAATTAAACAAGAGAGGCAGAAAGTGTGTCTAGAGGGCATGAAGTTCTGGATTGTTGCCTAATGCCACATTCATTAGGCTTAATGTAGATGAACTCTGCATGGGTTTGCCAGCAGCAAAGTCAAACTTTTCATCCAAGACTTCCTGAAGCATTGCTCTGTAGCACGATCCTAAAAGAATGAACAACTTCTGTCTTTTGATGGATCCACAGCTGGAATACCCAAACAAATACGAATCCCATACTTGTATCCACCACTACAATATTCCCTGTTATATTTTATGCTTGGAGTTGGCCTTGGGAGTTTCCTTCTACAACTCATAGAATCATAGAATATCCTGAGTTGGAAGGGACCCATAAGCATCAGCAAGTTCAACCTCTGTCTCCACACAGGACCGGTCAAGTCAGAGCAAGTCACTGAGTGTGTCTAGACACTTGACCTCAGTCAAGCTGAGTGCTGTGACCACTTCCCTGGGGAGCCTGTGCCAGTGCCTGACCACTCTGTTGCCAGGTACATTTTTTCTGACCTGATGACAATCAGGCTGCTAGCTGTAGTTAGTGATCGTGATGGTTATGCTAAACATGCTAAACATGCTTTATGCTAAACGTGTGTCATGCTGGTCAAGGAAGCAGTTAAAGCATTCCTCTGTTTAGGATTTAGTAACTGTTTAGTAATTGAACCCACAGAAGCCATTCTTCCTCTGGAAAAGACAAAGCAACAGGTTGTTCAAGCTACCTGAGAAATTATCTTCTGAAATGTGAACGTGGATGTAAGGGATGACAATTGTTTGATTTGATCTGTATGTGTTTGAGAAGTAAAAATGACTAGAAGCAGACAGGAAAAAACGTAGCAAATTGGAAGGTGAAGGGACAAGGACTTTGCTCTGGGTCTGTGAGGCTCCTGAGGGCTCTTAAGGTAAAATGATGGCTGGAGTGAGGCTTGGAGCATAGAACAAAGAAATGGCACAAAGGATTTCTTTGAGGACTGTTATATTCAAGACAAGTGAAGTCAGGCCATTCATCAGCTGTACTCTATCTTTTGGGTACAGGTCCAAATGGGCAACTGGAGAAAATCCAAAGGAAAACAGCAAGAATAACAAGATTCTAAAAAAAGCACACAGCTAAAAGAAAAGCAGTTATTTCATTGAGTCAAGAGGAGATGACTGAGGGGAGCATTACATAAATGAACGTTAAAAAGCCAAAATTCAATCTCTTTGCAATATAAAAGACTGGGATGGAAAGAAAAGTACTAAATTACTTCTAATTTCCATAGCAGGGAGGACAAGAGTGATAGGCTTGGTTGCAAAGAATGGAATCTGGTAATGTTTTAGAGACCTTTGGTCCGTAAGAACAGTGAAATACAGGCACATGCTGTTGCAGGAAGATGTGAAAACTCCCTTGTTTCATATTTTAAGGAAATAATTCAACAAATATTAGTTAATAAAGAGTTAGAGATAGTTTATCCCATCTTTGGAGGGAGAGATGAAGTCCTTGCTGGTATCATTATCATGGAACCATAAATACTGTATTCAGGAAAATGGAACGTTGTGTTCAATCTTTGAAAATTAAGAGGTTTACATAAAAAAGGCCTCTTTCTATCCATTCCTACCCTAATGGATACTGCATCCTTTCAGGATAAGTTCTAATTGGGACCTTGTGCCCTTGCCAGGAAATCACAGGGACTAAGAAACTGTATTATTCTCTGAAGCTGCTCCCTGGACTTTGATTTAAGGTATCTAGGTCTAAATTGAGCTATTTGTCTGCTTCCTTCCTTAAAACTGGTGAATGTTGAAAAGACTGGTTGAAAGGAGTGTGGAGCTTTGGCTCCACCTTTTTACCTACTGGCCAAAATACCTAGATTGGTGGCATTTTATGGAGCACCATAATTTCTCGCAGATAAGCAGACGACAGGGCACTGCTGGGTCACACCACTGTCTGCTGCTACATCTGGATGCTTCAATTTATGTTTCACCTATTGGTCAGGAAACCCGGGCTTCAAGTCTTTACCCAGCTCCCAAGAGATAGTGTTACTTCAAGACTAGTCTTTCTTTCTCATACTGAATAATGCCACTAAGAATATCTTTATTGGCATTTGATAGTCAAGGTGGTAATATTAATCTCTAAACTTTGTCCTGGATGTCTGATTCTGGGAAAAATCTTGGTCAGATCAACTGATATCTTTGAGAAATTCAAAGTCCTCAGAAATCTCAGAAATTAAATCAATCTTTTCCTATTCATTGGAGGGCTGCAGTACTGTTGAAATGCCTTCCAAAAGTCTTTCAAATAGTCTCTGAAACTGCTTAAATAAAGACACCTTTCCCACGTTTTCCTTCTCTGCCTTTCACAAATGATGGTTCTTTTAACCTCCTTCTCCCCTCTTTGTTTGCTTAGAGGATCAAAGCTTTTTTATTTATTTCCCCTTTTTTTTTTCCCCAAACACTTTCTGGAGTGTTAAACAGCATCACCAGTATACTGAGTTTACATTACAAACAAGTTAAAATTCCCAGTCTGTCAGAGCTTTTCTCCTAGGATACCAAGGAAAGCAAAGTTCAGCTAAACTGCACAATTAATCGGAGATCACTTCTGAGTGGAGGAGAAAAGGTTTTTTTTCAGCAGGGCTATTCTTTTCTTGGAGAATTAAAATCCACTTCAGAAAGAAAAATTATTATTCTCTGAAAGTTACCTCACAATATTTGTATTCCTGGAGATACCCCATTAGGTCATCTTCCCTTTTCATTCATAAAGTCATCTTAATGAGTCGACTGTGCTATTAGCCATATGTAAATACGTACTTATTGACAGCCACATTGACAAGTGAATGGATGAAAAAGGGCATGGGCTGCATGCTGCTTTTGCTAGAACAGTAGCTGGTTTTGTTCTGCTTTCAAGATTCTGAGGCAGACAGTTTATTTCTTAGTTATGAGGAGAACACTTTTTCAAGGTAAATGTATCCTGCAATAATGGTAAGATAAAGAAACGTGTGCTGGATTGTTTAAGAATACTGGTCTGAAACAGAATTTACTGTTGATCCACACAGACACAAGTTACCCTCTTCTCGAGTCTTGAGAGCAAAGACCTTATAACTCAGTCTAATATATCAATTCCTCATAGGATGGGCTTGCACCATTCAAGAAAATGCATTCCTGTTGATCTCATTGGGTTTTGTCAGGGTCCTCCTAAAGCCCCAGTGCTTGCAAGGAAGAAAGTGAGCAAACATAGTTAAGAATTCAAGAGAATATACTGGAAACAGTTGCAAGTTATATTTGACAAGTGTACTTTAGTGTGTTTCTATACATTTTTGGAAAAAAAAAAAGCTAAGAAGATTCTTAAAAATTTTGTAAATTTTCTAGTAAAATGTCATTCTGTGGTAGAATTTTTTGACAAGTATTTTAAAATGAGGAAAATCAGACTCTTTTTAGGGTCTATGCAAATAATTTGCTGTGCCGACCAGTATTGTAAGGTATCCATTTCACAAAATTTTCCTAAAGTTTAGTCCAATTAAAACACATTGATATCCTGTGAGGATTTTGCTTTGTTTTGTTAGTTTTTGGTTGAGGGGTTTTTTTTGTTTTTATTTTTTTTTGTTTTTTTTAATTTATTATTACAAGGAAAATAATTAAATACTGGCAAAATACATCTGTTAGCAGATAAAATCAAGTTCTTTCATCTATTGCACACTGAAGCATCTGGAATCTTTTACAATGGAACAAAACTAGATGTCAGTTGACATACAGTGAAGATTTCTTTCTGAGTAAGCATAAGTAAAAATGACATTAAAAATATGTGATAAAAAGCCAGAAATTCTATGGTCGTATTCTCAACTTGTGACACTCAAAACTCAAATAAATTTATAACCTCACCAAAAATTCTAATGAGGCTTTTTGAAAACTCACTCATCATGGCAAAACCAATTATATTTTAGCATAAAATATCAGATTTGAAGTGTTTTTGCAGATAAAGACATTTTTTGACATTTCTTAGTCATGAGAGCCAATTCAAGTGATTAAATTGTTTTAACACCTCAGAAACGAACTCTCCATCTTGCTAGAAAATATCTTTCTCTTTGTCTCCATCCTTTTGTCTATCTGTTTTCTCCTCTCATGAAAATACATGGTAATGAGGAAAAAAAAAAGATTCTATGAGTTTTGTAAACTTTCCCAAAATTTACTTCTTGATTTTTATCATATTTCTGTCTATGTCATTCTAACAGCATGGCAGCCAATTTCTGCTAAGCATCACAAATGTCATTTTTTCAAACACTAGCAGAACAATGCTCTTATGCTGTTTTATAATTTCTTCACTGGATGATGCAACCAGTGTGAATGAAATTAATAACAATATACATTTGTAATAATTATAAAATAATACAGAAATTGCTAGGTAGTAATTACAGGATCACCCCCCCACCAAAAAAAAAAACCCAAAACCAAAACCAAAACCAAAACAAAAACAAAAAAAAAAAAACAAAAAAAAAACAGCTCAGAAAAAGACCTCCTACAAAAAATACTTGTAGAAATATTAGCTCAAGCACAGCTCAAACTTTTCCATTGGGATGGCATGGAATTTATAAGCTGGGGATGGTATGGGATTTAAGAAGCCTTAATCAAGGCTCCATTAAATAAAAAAAAAAACAACCATTCTGATGCTGTGAACTGTACATTAACATGGTCAAGAACTGCAATGCACACTCTGCATAAGATAGCCAAGGTCAACAAGGTCAAGAATGGTCTAGGAGCCACTCAGAGAACACACTAGCTTTTCATAGGGCTCCATTTCTCACCAGGGAGGGGGTGTGTATGAAGCCCACAGGATCCTTTTATTCCTGTTGAAGAGGACTGGGGTTGCCTGTCAGGTCCTTCACCATTTCAGCCCTGCTGACACCTGTCAGCAATAATTAGGGATTTATAGGAATTAAAATGTTTATGAATAGATTTAGGGATACATTTTAGGAATTTAGGAGTAAAACAATATTTTTAAGATTTTTAAACCCTTTCCAAACATAGTTCTATTCTTCATAGGTCGGTGTAATGGTCAATGGTTTGACCACACAGTATTCAATGACTCTTGCAAACCACTGATATCCTGAAATGCTAGAATGGCATCTGATACACTGGCTTTGCTGAAAGAGGTTTCTGGAGTTGCACCATACAGTCAGGCAGCCCCATGCTGGCCACTTATCTCAGCCAGCTTCTTTGCAGTGCTAATTCCAGAGAAGAGCTTTGTCAGTGTCAAATCTCAGGTTCAGTAAGTTGCCTGCAGCGTCCTCCTTCACAGACTGCAAGGTAATAGCTCAGTCAGCTGAACACGTGCTTTTGAGGACTAGACACCACAAACCAGAGAGGCTGAGGCTTTGCAGAGCCCTTCATTGTGTGGTTATGCAGTTATGTTGACCTCACCAGATATAGCATTTAGGAAACTAAAAATTGTATCTGATTTGAATGTAGACTCATTAGTGGAGCTTTCTGTAGGAATGGAAGCTGATGTATGAGTCTTACTATATTTCTTAGCTGGGGATGCACTCAGTCACTACATCCTACACACTTTCTGTTTTCTGCATTCCACCAGCCTGTCATCTTCTCAACAAAGGTTTTTCACAGTATTCAGGTTCCTTTCAGCTTCTTCCTCCTGGCTGGCCCAGGCCTTGCCTTCTCTGTACCAGTGGGAGGTGACCCACTCCCTCTGCTCCTCTTTCCTTTTTTGTGGTAGTCTCTGCCTCCAGCCTTTGTCCATGCTTTTACTCTGATTTCATCTCAGTCCCAACCCTTTCATTTAATTTCTCTTTTTATTCTTCCCTTTGCCCTCTCCTCAAGCATTCCTCATTTTCTCAAGAGCAGTCCTGTTTCTTCTCACACACATTCTCTACCTTGCCTTCTCACACTCTAAGCTAACATATGCATCCTTCTTCGCACTAATGCCTTCCTTTTAATACACTAATTGTCCTAATATAGCTCTGACCTATAAATTCGCTGACTTTGTGTTCACCCGCTGAGCCTTTGACTTCGTTCTCCCTTTTGTGCACTTGGGTGGTTTTCCTCTGGTATCTGACAATCTCTGCATTGATTTCCAAATCATCTTCCAGATTTCCAGTCTGCTTACGCCTCCTTTGTTTTTGCTGCACTGTCCCTGGATTTTACCTGAAGCTAATGCATGACTGCAAGTTTCCCCTCTCACCTTTTCTCAGGGATATGATGAATTTGCTGATGTATATATGTACTGATATCTGATTAAGCATCTTGGTAACTATGGACTTCAAAATTCTCTTAATTCCACCTCTCCAACTATCTTCTCTATCTTTCTTATTACTTCAAATTACCATGGAAAAAGAACAAAACCAGACCCAGCTCTATGACATTTTCTCCACTAGCTCACCCTTCCTTAAATCTGTGATGCTGTTCCCTTTCTTAGTCTGTATGTCTGAATGCAATCCTCTGACTGGATAAATTTTGCAGTTACCATTTCCATAACATGCAACACTTTTTGCTGCTAGTTGGATCAGAGAATAATTTCTAATGTCTTTAATGAGAGCTTCTTCTTCACCCCCCTTTGTTGTCTTTACAATTGCTTCATCCCACAACTGGCTTACTGTTCCATGTACTTTTCTTACAGCTTGAATATTCATCTGATGGTCTTTACTGTTTTTTCTTTCCCATCAAGCTATTTTCTTCTAGTTTTCCCATTTTGTCTTCTGCAGATCTATTTTCCTCAACCTTTTTTGTCTTTGCAACTTCTTCTCTATTCACTTTTCTAACGGATCATTTCAAGATCACAGAGCATCCACCAGAGGTCAGCTCCAAGGTCCCATGAAGGTTTCATCAACCATTCCCTCTATGCACACCTTGCCTGATGCATACAGTTTATGTACTTACCATCCTGTATCCCTTTGGATGTACAGAGAAAGGTCATCAGTACTATCAAGGTCAAGCCACTTAATAGACTTTAAAACACTGAAAAAAGTCTGCCTCAGCTATTAGGGTTAAGACTCCTACCTTCTGCATGCAGAGAAAGGTTTGGAAAAGCTGCTACACTGCTACTTAGGTTTTTGGGACAACCTATTGATTCACATGAGGAGCCCACAGGCTCCTAGATGAGTAGTATGATTGCTAACTACATCAAATGCTCTCATAATTGCAGCATATCTATGAACAATATCATAATAGTTCTGACTATATCATTTTATATTTGAGAGGGCCAATATGAGTAAAAGCAATATAGTTCTACAGATTTTTTTGGTGTGTAATTTTCTATAGCTCTAGTAAATTTTCTTCTTATTTACTTTAATAGGTTTATAGCAATTTACCCCCATGAAATTTTTCTGAATTGCTTTGGAAAGACTGCTAGAAACAAGGCAGTGTATTCCTTGCAGTGTTTTTAAAAAATGAACATCCCCGAAATAAAATGACTCATAAAACCTCATCAAACAATAGATAAACCAGCAAATCCATTTAGGTCGGACCCTGGATTCTGGGATTACCTGAAAAAAAAAGAAGCAATTGCACTAATCTGTAATAGTTAAGATGCTTCTAACAGTGAACTGTGATTGTGTCTCAGTGGAAATATCTAACAATAACACTGAAGCTGTTCCCAGACATCACTGTGCCCAGGAGGAATTCCCATTTTTTTTGTCATTTTATTCCTACAACTAAAATAAACTCATGATTTTCAAGCCAATTTGTATTTTCATGAAATTAAATGCATCCCAGATTTTTGTGCCACTTTAGGGATAGATTATCAGAGTGAAAACTGGACAGATTAAGTTCATAGCCAGGAATGGTCACAGGCAGAGTTTTGTGAAGACAGTAACAACTGAAGTACTATGTTCCTTCCCTGACACCTTTGGAGACCAGGTCCACCACTACCATGCTCTGGAAATTCAGTACTGGGTGTAGGGGCAGGGTGACCATCCTCCTGGTCACCCCTTCTTGCTGTCTGTGGATACCCCTCCATTGCAAATGAAACCCACCCAGGGATTAAAGCACAATTTTATTCTCCACAAGATTAGAGACCAAGAGGAAAATCTTTTTAACTCTCTGACCTGGGCTAAGTTCTTGATTAAGCTTTGAACCTAACATCAGTTTTATATCAACAAGCAGAAAAAAAAAAAGACATGAACTTCTTTACAAGAGCTTGTGTCTTATTGTAGTTATAAGTATTTACACACAAACAGTAATGCTGTCTGATCCTGGAGTGTATCAAACATCTCTGGGTTGTTCTGTGGCATCCTGAGAGTGGTAGTATGCCTAGAATTATATCAACCAGAAAAATTCATGCTAGCTGATCAATGACTATAGTACAAGTAGGAAGAAACAAGGTGCAGAAATACTGATGAACATCTTATAGGGCTTTGGAAACAGCTTTCAAAAACTGGACAGAGATTGAAGTGTTCCTTTTGTGGAATGCTGTCTGTAAGCTCATCAGCCTCACAGGCAGGATCTCACACCCTGTGTAACAGCCTTAGGCTGGGTTCTGAAATCACACTGCTATACCTGACTCTTGGTGGGTGTACACTTCTTGCGACCTTACTGAACTCTTGTACACTGATAGAGAGTTTAACCCACTGGCTTTAAAGGAAAAAATGCAATGTGAAGCCAACAGAAGTGACATCAGAACCAGGTCTTCAAGGTCTTCCAGTATTCTATATGGAACTCCAAGAGTTTCCAAAGAATTTTGGTTCTGTAGGACACTTCCACAGGAGGGTTGTGTTTGAACAAAGTATCCAAATAGCTCCTTCTTTAAAGGCCAGTACATCTCCTTACAATTTCTTAATTTCCAAATTTAGCTCCACTTATGTAATGTATACAACTGAACTGAATGGTACCACTATTTGTAATGTACTTCTTTTTGCTTTCCAGTCTGATTTAGTACTTTGCTTCATCACAATTTATTAAGTATAAAAACAAATTCAGAAAGATACTTTTCCACTGCATCTTGCTTTAGATTCACTCTTTCAATGGTAAAATTAGAACCAAGGTGTCAACATTTGCCTAAGAAAACTTTATTTGTAGAAGCTTTTAAGTAGGTCATCAGCACAAGCAACCCAGACAAAGATCAACAGTGATTACAAAAGCATCTAAGCTCTGAGACGAAAGTCTTATTTTAATATACTTGATACCAATGCTATTTTGCTTGGTTTTAAGTTAGGGAACAGTAAAGCAATTGATGGATTTTTTGAAATTTATATTTATTTTGAAATGCATTTAATGCTTTATTGCAGAACTCCACAGAAATATTGAGAGTAGCAGAGGATGGCATCATTCTTTAAAAAAAACCCAAACAACAAGCAAAAGAGACAGATAAATTAAAATAGGAATTCTTTTAGCAGAAGACAAATTAGCTTCCATTGTTCAAATAATCAGTTTACTAAGAAGGTTTTGCATGAATTGTTACTGATTAGACTCAAAGAGTGAACATTACAAAAAGTACATTTTTTTTCTATTACCTTAAATGTGAAAAAGGTAGCTTAATGTGCAATTTTCCCCAATATAACTGGGGAAGTTACATTTTCTTGTAATCCTTGAATTTATCAACATAAACAACAGCAGAAGTCGTAACCATTTATGTGTACTTGAAGAAAATAAGAAGAGTCATTTTCCTAAAATATGTATTTTGTCAGGTGGGTTGTGTAACAACAATTTTCAATTTTCAATTTTCAATTTTCAAATTGTTTTCATGCATATTTAATCAACCTGAGACATACACTTATGCAAGCTGAAATAAGTACCAGTCTGTGTCCTAGGCTGTTATGTTTCATAGTCTTCCAGTGGAGATTTTTTAATTATTTTTTAAAATGAACTAAAATAATTTTCAGCAGGTGTCATAAACTGAGAAAAAGCCAAAGAACTCACAAACTACCAGCAAATCCTTAGCTCTAGTCAATGCAACGTCAGTATGAAGCCTATTTGTCCAAGAATCGCTTATTTTTTGTGTAAAGATAGCTGAAATACAGGGATGCATGTGTAAAATGATCCATGGAAACACTACGATAGCCTGGGGAGCAAAAGCCCCCCAAATCCAACACATACCCCAAATCCTACCTACACACTGGCATAGAGATTCACTTTCTCACACCCACATGTGCATCTTAGCAGATATATAGTCCTGGCACGCACACAGATGACAGGTATGTACCCACACACCTCTAGCTCTATGCAGAATTAGAGAAATACTGTCTAGGAATAAAACCACATTCCTATGAATCAATACATATAATACATCTATATGCATCCAAGCAAACACAACCACAGATGCACACACATACACACCCAGAGACAGGAACACAGGCAGAGCACATACACAGGCACAAACAACTCTGGAGACACACACATATACCTTTACAACTGGATGCATACTCACATGGACAGATAGATACACAGGCATATATGAGGGAGAATTTACATTGGTTAAATCATCCCTGCTAATTTCTCCTTTCTTTTTGAAGCCTTCTAATTTTAGGATCCTGGAAGACCCAGGTCCCTGCAGGGGTAATACCTCAGGAGGAGTGAAGCACTTCCAGTTTCTTTAAGGTTCCCCACCTCTCTCCCCCTCTCTCCCAGCAGCAGACACAGGGAGATAAGCTGGGTACCCTGCACGGCTCTCCCAGCTGCTGGTTTAGCACTTTTCACCCCAGCTTAAGAAAGGGTATAGGACGGCACACTTAAGATCTCCTCCCTTCACACCCAAAGCTCCACTTCACCCCCGGGAGCAGGGGCCTCTGGACAACATCTGGATACAGCTGCTTTGCCCT
>VXBZ01000795.1:1144913-1162756 GCA_013399135.1 Heliornis fulica
ACTCCGCACCCATGCCCACCCTTCCCCCCTCCCGGCCCCTGTCTCCCGTCATCAAACCTCTTTGCAAACCACCGCTCCAAACTTTTTCCCCGGCTGCACAACCCGCAGTCCCCGGGGCAGAGGGTGCATCCCGGCTGGAGGGCAGAGTGCGGGGCGTGGGTTGCAGGGACACGGGGTGCGGGATCAGGGCTGCAGGGTGTGGGATGAGAGGACTGGGATGCGGGATACGAGGACAGGGATGCACAGATTCGAGACGCAGGATGCAGAGACCGGGATGTGGGATGCAGGGACCAGGACGCGGGATGCCAGTGCCCAGCTCCTTACCGTGCGATGAAGGTAGGTCCCGGCGAGGGTCTCCAGATGCTTCCTGGCATCGCGGGCCTCCCGATGGGCTCGTTTAAACATCCACAGGGAGTCTCACCCCCCAAACTTATGTGAGCTGCTTCCTCTGGGAACAGTCACGCTTTCTCCCCCCCACCTCGGATCGGATCCCGATGGAAACTCCTCAAGGCCTCCTCAGCGGTCAGGGGCAAGGCTGGGAGGGAGGAGAAGGAGAGGGGGAGAACGGGAGGGAGAGATTACGATCACCAAGCAATGACCCCCTTCCCTTCCCCTCTTCTCTGGAGCACCCGCTTCCCGTTCCTCTGAGCAACTTTGGCTCTCCCTGGCCAGGCAGCGCCCGGCGCCAGCGCGGTTAACCGGGGTTCCCCTTCGCAGCCTTGCATCTTTCTAGATTTCCTCTCCTTTCCGGGCAAAGGGGATTGGTGCAAAGCTTTAAATTAGGAGGCGACCTAGAGTTGCAAAGACAAGGAGCGAGAGCCGACTGGCATCCGCAGGCTGCCTCTCCTTGGGGCGGGCGATGGCTCCGCGGCCGCGGAGGGGCTCTCTGAGGCTTGTTCCTACCGTTTATTCATTTACTGCCTCTCTAGTTCTAACTTTGAAGCTGGCTATTGCTCCTGGCACGGCCGGGAGCGGAGCTGCGGCAAGGAGCCCTCGGACGGGAGGCGAGCCGCTGTCCCCATGCCGCGGGGCTGCGCGGCGCGGAGCTCCCCGCGGCTGTTTAACTGCGCCGGCAGCGCGGGCAGGAGCGCAGCTCGGTCCCGGGGGGAGGACACGGAGGGAGGGGGACGGGACAAGGGGACGCTGCTGTCGCCTGGCAACCTCGCATCCCTGCCCCAAGCATCCCTCCCCCAGCGCCCTGATTGGACGCGGCCGGTGAAAGGGAGGGGGGGGACGGACGGACGGACGGACACGACACACACGCCCCTCGGAGGATGCTGCGCTCTGGCACTGCGACTTGTCGCATCCTCAAAAAGCTGGGCGCGGGCAGGGGGGACTGAGACCAGACGGGAGAGACGAGGCAGTTCAGCGTGTCGTATCACCGTCCTCCTGCCTTCTCTCTTCCAGCTGGCGTGATAAATTTCCTTCTGCTCTGCGTCCCCTCGAAAAAGAGCGTGTTTGTATGTATCTACCCATATATAGGTACAGAGTATACGAATATCTGTGTTTATATATGGATATATGTAAGTAAACATACATGTTCCATACGTGCTATCTGTATTATCTATATTCTTTGTGTTATCTTGCTATATGGTGACGTTTCTCCCATATGGGAAGACAGAAGAAAAATAGTTACTGGGGAAAAATCACTCCAGAGTGCAGCAAAGCTGGGTGTAAAAGGAAAAAGGAAGCTACATTTTCTGTTATGTAGGTTTGAAAACCAAAGGTTTACATCACCTGGGGGGTTAACAGGTCGTGGTCCTAAAGAGGGAATTAAACACCACGAGGTGAGTGTGCTCTAACAGTCAGTGAGGGTGGATGTGTTGACTTCGGAGACGGTGAGTGCCAGCCGTGCTGTGTGGGGCACTGCTGGTATTACATGTGGCTTCATTGCTCATTCTCTGCTATGGGGGACAGCGAGCAGCTGCTTCCTGCTGGCTGAGCGTAATATGGAGAGGGTGGGTGTCCGTAAAATCCCACTACCTCCCTTTCCATCACAGCTCCGGTTGGGGCACGGTGAATTTCTCACCTCTGACTCTTCAGCAGGGAGAAAGCTGTCATTCACTTCTACCGGAATGCTTCCCCCCGTCTTCAGACGTGCCCCCAGCCCAGCTCCCCACTTGCATACCATCAGTGCTCCCATAAAGCAAGGCAGGAGGCACTGCAGTCAGGAGCTGCAATCCAGCAACTCACACGGGGCCACTATTGTTTCAGCAGTTGTGGTTCCGGTAAGGAACTAAGCCAAAGTAAAATGAAATAAACAAACAGAAAAAAAAAAAAAAATCTGTTTCTGGCTTTTAATATTTTATGTTAAGTTATTTAACATCTGCTTACTTTTGTGATCTACCCATACATTTGAGCTGCTTGGCTAATTTTATAAGAGGTTTTTTTTTTTTCCTTGGAAGCCAAGGACATTGGCTAAGATGTGCATGTTGAACTGTTTTATTAAGGACTTCAAAGTTAAAGCAGGGATCAAAATGAAAAAAAGTCCTGTTCCTCTCAGGTTTACCCTATGTGAATTTGATTAAAATATCCATGAGACATTGGAGTAACATCAGGGTAAGCTGGAATGAATAGGAAATCAGTCCCATGTCTTTTAAATCACAGCATAATTTGACAAATAGGTTTGGAATACAAATTTTTTTCACAGTTTTGCAGGCTGACTGCCAGGAAAAGCTAAAGGAAGGAAGGATCTGATTCTGCATTGCCTTGTACACAGCAGTCATGGCTCAAAGTGAGTATGAAAGTAACTTTTTGTTGGATAAAATATAAAACCCACTGTGTACGAAACTGGTCACCACAGGCACCAGGTGGAATTTGGTTGAAATGTGATGTATGGTTTGCAGTAGGCCACTTAGAAAGAGGTGAGGAGGAGACCTGGTCATTTTTGCCTTTGCTTTGAGAAGTATCTGCGGTGCAGGTGGCTCACTCTTTTCACACTTTGCTACTACTTGAATTTACACCTGCTACTGGGAAGCAGGAAAACAAACCTGATCAGCTGGCAACACCATAAGTGAGGGCATAAGGGTTTCAGTCTTACTTTCCGCCACTGCACTCCCTCAGGTGGTTCTCCTAGCAAAATGGGGACCCGTGTTAGCCACAAGACAGCTTACCCAGTCATCCCAAAGCAGGATTCTGGAGATCTTATGTCAGTGTGTGCCTCTGGCAGAACCAACTTCATTTTCTTAGGGAAAATAACTGTGCCTCAGTCCTCTTTTGGATTAGCAGGTGCTGGAACCAGAGGGTGTTGTGGAGATGCAGTCTCATACTGAGCACGTTTCCAAAATGTCAGATTCTAAAGTGTACAGGTACATGCAGTGGTACAATGCTGGACAATCCACAGATCTCAGTGAATCTCTGTGCTAAGCTGTGTTTGGGTATTACTAGGTGAATTACTCACTTGAGGTTAAATTGTGTACCTGACAGTACACTTGATTGTCCATGTACCTGTGGTGAGATACAGGAATTGGGCAGTGTATGTTCTGCTGAGGGACAGCTCAGAGAAAACAATCTCAGTGTATTTTACCTGGATCCAAAGAAGGAGTCTTAATATGATTTTATTAATTTTCTGTTTCTGATGCAAAGATGTTAAAACAGCATGAAAAGTTTCTGAAATAGGAATATTTTGTCTTTGTGAATGATGTTAGTGAAATAACTGTAACCAGTTAAAAGATTCCTTTTGAATTGAGATCCTGCATCACATCAAATTGAGTTCATAAAAAGCTTTGGTAAGTAGAAGTGTTTATTTTAATAAGATTTGTGAATGTGATTAATTATCAGGTTTGCCACCACAAATAAACAGATGCTTATCATGTTTCTTACATGGAATTTTAGCATGAGCTTCAAGAATGTGCACATGGGAACTTTCCAGTTTTGTATTCGATGACAAGGTACTGCTCCAACAGAACACTTTGTAGGGTTCTCTAATTTCTGTAAGTAACTGTTTTGAGACATGCTTGTTATTTACAGATTAAAGCCCAAAGCAGCGCTTTAGAAAAATTGCAAGTGTGCATGTACAGCCAGTGAGTGATCTATGGATTAGACCCAGCCTACCTGAATAATTCATGAGGCCTATAATCTTTCCTCCTTTCCTGGGGACCTTACAGAAATGGACAGGGAATAGGGCCATGAATCAATGAGCTTTTTTTCTAGCAAATTGCTCCCTGAGACGTGATTTCCAGCAGCGCTGCAGCTGCTTCTTTTGCCTGTGACTGGGCATAATCCCATTCTTTAGCAGTTGTCCTGAGCTAACAGTTGTGGTCATCACCACAGGACCAAGGCTGGGATATCATATCAGTGGTTTGGGGCACACATTAGCAGCACCTAGAGAAAATACTGTGTACTTCTGTGAGTCTGATGATCCCATGGTGTGAAACATCAGTCAGATGGAGGAGGAGGGCTACTCTCCCATTTTTGGAAAGTCACAGGGGTCTAGATATGTCTTTACAACACTATGTCAGTCTCCATCTTTGAATATACAAAGGCAAAAAGTTCATAGTGGCTGATGCAGAGGTCTAGAAAGCCCCACAATGTCTGGCTCACAGAATCACAGAACATTAGGAGTTGGAAGGGACCTCAGGAAAGATCATCTAGTCCAACCACCTCCCTGCCTGAGCAGGATCACCTAGATTAACTCACACAGGATTATGCCCAGATTGGTCTTGAATATCTCCAGAGAAGGACACTCTACAACCTCTATGGGCAGCCTGTTCCAGAGCTCTGTCACCCTCACAGTGAAAAAGTTTCTCCTTATGTTCACGTGGAACCTCCTATGCTCCAGCTTGGACCCATTGCTCCTTGTCTTATCACTGGCCATCACTGAGAAGAGCCTGGGTCCATCCTCCTGACACTCACTCTTAACATATTTATAGACATTAATGAGGTGACCTGTCAGTCTCCTCCAAGCTGAAGAGACCCAGCTCCCTCAGCCTGTCCTCATAAGGAAGATGTTCCACTCCATCATCTTGGTAGTCCTGTGATGGACTCTTTCAAGGGGTTCTATGTCCTTCTGGAACTGAGGGGCCCAGAACTGGATGCAATACTCCAGGTGTGGTCTCACCAGGGCAGAGTAGAGGGGGAGAAGGACCTCTCTGGAACTACTATCCATCCCTCTTCTGATACACCCCAGGATGCCATTGGCCTTCTTGGCCACAAGGGCACATTGCTGGTTCATGGTCATCCTGCTGTCCACCAGGACCCCCAAGTCCCTCTCACCTACAATGCTCTCTCAAAAGGCCAGTGCCCAACCTATACTGGTACCTGGCTCATCCCTTTCTGCCAACTGTAGGCCACACTGATTCTCCAAAGGGACAGCCCAATGGCACAGTGCTTTCAGAGGGACATATGTTTCTATCTGGTAATTGCTAGGGGAGATCCACAGCCATGGGAAATGTAAGGGATGCCACCCTGTCATACTCAAGGGCTCATGGATCACTGTGTAAAATTATCCATTGTATGAAGAAGCGGCAATCTAGTGAGCTTCTGGGACAAGTATGCACTTTCTTTTCTCTCTTAACACTGATGGCTGATTAACTTCATCAAGAAGCTCATCATCGTCTTTTCTTAAGAGGTTCTGAAGAGATTTTAGGTCAATACACACAGTCTCTATGTACACTGCTGATAACAGTGCTTATCTTCTTACAGCTGATTTGTGGGGTATCTTGTTATTGCCTGTCAGATGTCCAGAGTAACTTTTTCAGCTGGCTGAAATGATATTGGTCTGGCACTAACATGGAAAATATCCCACGATGTGCTCAGGTATTTCTTCGCAGCCTGAGCCTTTTTCAGTCACAAGGACAGTGGAAATACTGACTACAAGTCCACGTGGTACGGGACATGGAAGGAAGACTGCATTCAACACTGTTTGTGCATGAGCATCATCCTTTCTGCCTCCAACTCCCATGTCTATCAGTGTTTCTACATACTTCTGTTTTGCTTCCATTTCTCCAGCCAATTTTCTCATTTCCTTCAGTTTTGCTCTGCCTCTTTCACTTTTTTCCCCTTTCACTTTTTAGACACTTGGCTGCCTGCTCATGCCTGTTGGCCACATCTCCAGTTAATCCCAAAGTTTCCTTGCCTCTTCTCAGTAGAGACCACTTTCCATGGAAATAAATAGCAGCTGTTGTTCATCTTCATCAGCTACAGCAGGAGAACAGGTCTGGCTTCACTGTGGGAACTGATTGCTCTCTTTCCACCTCAGCTTCCTACTCAGAAATCAGGTTTTTCAACATACTGCTGGGGACACACATGTCACCCAGCTGTCATCCAAGAAAGCTCCTTCATAAAAATACACAAACAGGCAAGGATTCCTCTAGGTCCCTGTCAGACATGCAAGTGTACACCCACCACAACCCTTCCTTAGACAAAAACCTACTGCAGTTTGTGCAGGTGCAGAGAGGGATGAGCATCACCCCGGCCCTGCCTGTTGTATGCAGCATGCTTTGAACAACCCCTGATTTCCATTGCTCTTTACTCTGGAGCCAAGTTCCAACATCAGTCTGAACCTTCTCACTCCATCCTCCCCTAAATCTGTGACATAGGAAGTGATATTTATATTCTGAAAGGAGACCAGCTTTTCCCAGAAGGAGCAGGGGTCTTCCTTGTAACAGGACAGGGCACAGCACAGTGACACATTATAGTCTCTGCCATTTCTTTAAATTAATATGTGCAGATGACCCCATTCTGCAAAATCGTTTTTTCCTACCATGTGAATAATTGGGTACCAGATACTTGAATCGCCTAACACATTTTGTTTTGATTGAGTCATCATTACATTTCTGTGCATTATTATTCTATTTATTAGTATTTCTGTTAGTATTTTGGCTGCTAGCAATCTGGCTTCTCAAAATACTCTTTGCCACCCCTCTCCTTCCCTACCTCGCACTCCAAAAATCCCCTAACAGCATTTGTTCTCTTCCAAAGCACTTTCCCTTCCCCTATCTCTCTTCTCCATAGGAATTACTGCATTTACATATTTTGTTTAAGGTACTTAGGAATTATTGACAAGTTTGCTTTGCCCCTGGGGGGTTGTGTGACACAGTCAAGCTGTGAGCCACTTAAAGCATTGACTGGCTGGTGGAAGGGATTGCTTGGAACTCTGAATTAGGGCATGGGCCAAGAAACGCAGCACAGTGCTGTCAGGGACTGTGGCACATAGATCCATTTCCTTTATAATCCTATCATATCTATGACCTACCACATACAGAGCAAGGCACAAGATCTACATTTTCCCATTAGCTCAACATACAGGCTTCCTGTGAAATAAATTTACTCACAGCCTCTATGCCACTGTTTCGCAAGCCTGAAAACCCTGTTTTTATTATGTCAGTGAGTGTATTTCAGACTTCCCTCACACTGAGAATCCATCTGGATATAGTACTGTCTAAATGTCCTGCTGAGATTCTGCTTTGCTGCTAGTTAAAAATGAATGGCTAAATTTATAAACAGGAAGTTTATTGTGTTTGTCTGCTGAAAGATATTCTGGATTTTATCTGGGATGGTTGTTTTTGTGCTTGTTTTTTTTTTTTTTTTTTGTATGTGTGTGTGTGTTGTATTTTTAATTACTTCTCCCAACCACTTAACTTTAGTTGCACTCCTCAAAGAGTGAGCCCAGAGTTAGAAAGCTGAAATAAAAAGGAATGAAGTTCCCAGAAAATAAATTCTAAATAATAATTAAAAAAATAGATGAAGAAAAAGAAAACCCAAACCAGTAACATGCTAAGGTTGTCAACTCTTCCTTAACAAAGACAAAACATTTTCCAACATGGAAGGCATAGGTGATCTTGAAAAAACACTATTAGCACAAAATATAATTAATATAACTGGGGAGATTGTGATGAAAATAGCACTTGGGCTGGTTTAAAATCTTTTATTGAATGCCTCTTGTTTTGGTTTGGAGGACCATTGTCCTCTCAAACTTAAGAAAAGAAAGGAAATACAGGCAAATTGAGAGTTGTATGTTGTTTTTTTTCCAGCTTGTTCTATTTAAACTGCACAGCAGTAAATGTGCTTAGAAGAATAACTTAAGATTGCAAAGCAATCCAAATGTAGGAAATATGAATTAATATTGACAGTAGAATCTTAATTCAACTCCCTAGTGCATGTGTGTGTTGATACACGTTAATTGGTTTAATACTGACTTTTTTCTTTCTCAGAGCATCCCGACACATTCAGTACCCTAAAGAAATAGGATTTTGTCAATAGTTTGATTTCTCTGCATTGCTCAGTGACTCTGCATTATATATTGTGCACTTTCTTACCTTGTGTTACAGAGAATGGTCCAATTCTTCTGCAGAAAAAAACATTCAAATGGTTTGAAAACTTTTTTTTCTTTTTCCATTTAGCTTTACTACATTCCTGAGGTAAGAGCCAGCGCTTTGAATTTCCATTTCACAGATGGGACATAGGCATTACAACCTGAAACTGTTCATGGCTTCCATGTGTCTGATTTTTCACATTTAGGAGTGATACACTTTCTGAATAGTTCACATTATACCTTGAAATAATGGCTGTTGCTCACAGTATTTTTAGTCCATGCTCGCAGTTGTGGGGTTTTACTGCAATCTAGCTTGGCTGTGAGAGCAAAATAGTTTTCTTAGGCTAATTTTTTATGAATGACTAAATCTTTTTGTATGAAATTATGTATAGAGACAATCAACATGGAAAAGCCCATCCCATCTCTTCAGCTTGGAGAAGAGGAGACTGAGGGATGACCTCATTAATGTTTATAAATATGTCAAGGGTGAGTGTCAGGAAGATGGAGCCAGGATCTTCTTAGTGATAGCCCATGATAGGACAAGGGGCAGATGGAACAATATAGGAAGTTCCATCTGAATATGAGGAAGGACTTTTTCACTGTGAGGGTGATGGAGCACTGAAAGAGGCTGCCCAGAGAGGATGTGGAGTGTCCGTCTCTGGAGACATTCAAGACCAATCTGGACACGTTCCTGTGTGAGTTAATCTAGGTGATCCTGCTCAGGCAGGAGGGTTGGACTAGATGATCTTTCGAGGTCCCTTCCAACTCCTAATATTCTGTGTTTCTGTGATTCTGTGACAACTAAATTTAGACAAAATTATAAGCCCTTATACTCAGAGCACCATAATGGGAGAATCTCAGCAGTTAGACTGATACTTGGTAGTTTTCCTGGAGTTCTAGCAGACTCTAATAATTTGTTATTAAATTGTGAAGAGGATTTGATTTAAAATTACTAATTGACATCAGCAGGGTAATGATTATATATTATCTAAAACTTATTGATAGCCTCACTCTGCAAAGCCAATTTCATGAGCATTGTGAGATGATGGTGGGGCAGGTGGTTTGTTCTTTTATTGTCTCTGCCTCTTACCAGCTTTTACCAAAATCAATGGTTTTCAGACTTCAGAAGGACATATTCCTGTGGGTCTTTCTTCCCTGCTTCCTAGGTAAGGGAATGCTGCCATCAACTGCAGAGACTTGCTAGAGATAGTGGACTTGGCACAGACTTCCTTTTAGAGGGGCTGCCAGTGTTAAGTTTCAGGTTACTATAAAGCTCATGCTGTGCACCAATACCAGATAATCTGACTGTGGATACATGACCGTAATTCTGTTTACATATCCTAATTTTCCATTGAAAGAGTTAATGAAGGAAAACCCCTTAGTTTCCAAGTAATAAATGGTGACCAACAACATCAATCCCTCTCACTGTAGTATGCTCTTATGTCACTTAGCTTAATGTGTGGCTTAATAGCATGGTCTAAAAGATCTGGACTTTGGACTATTGTATAGGAAGGGTTTCAGGAGGGAAAAGAAGGGCAAGAAGATTCCCATATTCAAGATCCTAAATACCTTATGCCCTGGTAGCTTTCCTATGGTGTGGAAGAGGCACCTCATGAGGAGACAGTTTTCAAAGCCTGGACTGGGAATAGAATCAGCTTTATAATAACAGTATTGTGGGAACACACCAAATATCCATCCAGGAAAGTATTTTCTGTCTAGTCATGGGCAGTAGCAGATGCTTATATAAAAAATGGGGACTGGACAGAGCACAGAAATTTTCCCTGGATATACCACTTATGGCTTTCAGTAATCTGTGCTTTAGGGACTTTAATATTCTTTTGGTCCCATTTTTCTGTTTGCCTTTACAAAACCCTGCTGTGGGGAATTCCCTCACCAAATTAGGTGGTGTGTGAGAAGCACTTCTATTTTTCACATTTTAAGCCTGCTTCACTGAGAACCTGATTTTGAGAAACTACAAATACTTTTTTCTTCCTCATCCTCTTCATACTGTTCATGGCTTTAGACATTTACCACACCCCTCCTCTGCATGCAAGCTGAAAAATTCTAGCCTGCTTAGTTTTCCTTTCTCATTATTTGCTTCTAATGACCTTTTTTCCCTTCTCTATTCCCTTTTTGGCTTAACCATACCTTTTTTGGAGATCAGCAGACCACCATGAGGAACCCTTATGGTGTAGGAGAAATACCTATTATTACAATGTAGTAATGATGATATTTGGTGGGTTTTTTTGTTGTTGTTTGTTTGGTTTTTTTTTCTTTTTTTTTCCTGTTCCTTCCTAATAATATATACCATTTTCTAACACTGGCATTTTCAGAGGAATACTTTAACCAGTAACAGTTAATTTAGAGTGCATTGAGTCATACACATAGCTTGAGTTATTTTTCTGTCTTATTGGCAGTGTTTCACATTCACTGACAATGACTTTCATCTGCAATTTTATTGTCCAGTCAGTCAATATTTTGAGATCCTTTTGTGCTTTGTAACTGTCAGTTTTACTTTTTTTTAACTATTCTGAATATCTCTCAATATATACAACAGTGTCATGTCTTGTTAGTCAATAATTTTCCAGATCTTTCCAGGATGTGTTCAGCAATGTAGGTCCCAGTATAGACATTTGAGGAACTCACTAGGAGTCTGGTTTCATAAGAATGTGAATCCCTGTTCTTTGCTTCATCATTTTCAGGCATTTCCTACAGCCTCTTATTTTTGCTAAGTTTCCTTGAGTCTTTTATGGGGAGATTTGTGGGTCATGCTGCAAATATCCAAATATATGTCACCTGTATCTGTTTGCCACCGGGTTCCAAAGTACCCTGCAGCCATGTAAAGCATGGCTTTCTCCATATCCAGAAGATAATACCAATAGGTTTTTTTCCATGCATTAGTTAATACCATTCCTTGCCATAGTTTTCTTAGCAATTTTCTGGTGTGACAGACATATTTATTCATCTATATTTCCCCAGATCACCCCAAAAATGCTTTTAAACAACACTTGACATATTTTATGCCTTTGATAACAGGGCTGATTTAAGAAACAGGTAACAGACCAGAGGAAGTAGGTCAGCGGTTTCAGTCTGAATCCCTTTATCGCTTGAGCCTGGCAAATTTTATTGTTTATTTTATCATTGTTTTATATATCCCTGCTCTTGACAACGAGATGCGAGACAGTTCCTCAGACCTGTCACAGGTAAAGAAAGGCTACGGTGAACACTGATGTAAAAAATTCATTTGTGTTTTCTGTTATAGCCTTAATATCCTTCAGTCCCTCATCTGTACCTGGACTATTTATTGACCCCTTAGCTCTGGTAGTTTTCCTCTTATATAGCAAAGAAAAAACCTGCTATTTGCCTTTATGATTTTTTTTTCACCTTGCAACACAAACCATTTTTTAGTTTAATGCAAGATTTTATATATCATAAAGAATTCCCTAAATGCTCTCTCCAAGACCAACAGGCATCTACTGCAGAACAGGGAAAAATGTAAATAAGCTATGTTGAAGATGAGGTTCACAACTGTTTGTGAAGACACAGATATTTGTGGCTATTTGGGTGGCATCTGAAGCCAGTCATACAACTTTGAGGACTCTTAAGGTTAATTTAGTGGAATTTCAAAACACACTTCCAGCTACCTACCTAGTCCTTTGGTCCAGCAACACAGGTTTACTTAATCAATTAATATCGGGCTGGCAAGGCTTAGTGTAGAAAGCCTTGCTGAGAAATAAATGGGAAATACTTTGCTGACCCTGCTCAAAAGAATGCTCACTCTTTGTACTGGCTATTTTATTTCTGACTCCCTCACCTTTTTGGTTACACCTCTAAGTGTTAAAAGTGACAGAGATATTACACCAGCAGTAAAAAGGATCTTTTTATTTCTGTCTCTATTTCAGATTTCCTGAATGGTTTTTATGAGAACAGAAAAGGAGAAAAGGAAGTGAAATGTTTAACTTATTACACCAGACTGATCAATATATGTCTTATTTTTGCACTACAGTAGAAATATGAATTTGGCTTAGTTGGTTTCATAGCTTGCAACTAACTTCCTTTACTTCAAGCTAGGCAGACCAGAGGAAGCCTGTGCATGTTAATGTATAAAAAGGCTTGAGGATATCTGCAGAGAAAAGTGCTTCCCTCTGGTTCCAGCATAATGGGTCTTGTTGTCATAGCTCAACTAGAGAAGGAGGAAAGCTGGCATCAAGTGCTTACAACAGGCTTGGCAGATTTATTGCATGCACCAAGTTATGACTACCTGTATAAGATATAAACATGTATTCCTAAATACTTGGGATAGCCCTATGGTCGGGGGTGACTGTCAGAACTCTAATTTTCCTAACTTGCTAAATGCAATGTCATAAAAAGCAAATCAAACACATAAACACGTAAGAACACAAGGAGACTGAGAGAACATGTTCTGAAGCACATGCTGATGCTCCTACAGGGGACCAGAATATCTTTAGTGAACATGTACGTCAAAGAGATGACATTAGGCTAGAAGAAAAGCAAGTGGAAGGACAAAGCTGGAATCAGAACTGCAGCTGATATAATCCTAAGACTAAGACTTATAATAGTTCTTAAGCTTGTGTTATTGCAAGGATTGTTAGAACTAACATAATGCATAACTAATATACATTATATATATGTTACGCATAATGCATAAACAAGGTACATAGAAACCTTAGCTGAGATGTTCTGCCACTACAATATATCCCTTACATGTTGTTGGGACTTGTCTTTTCTGCAGTTGTATTCAGTCAAAGCACACAAACACAATTAACTGCCTCAACAATGCAGTGGTGCTTGTACCTCAAGGTGGATGGCTCCAAAGAGGGACAGACTTCAAAACATGTGCAGCTCCATAACTGGTACCATGTGGGAAGCCTCGGCTGGTCTGAGAGATTGGATTGCGAGGGAGCGGAATGTGGTTTAACTTTGATGTTGAGCAGATACCCATGTACCCTTGAATCATAGAATCATAGAATCTTTAAGGCTGGAAAAGACCCTTAAGATCATTCAGTCCAACCATTAACCTACCGCCACCAAGTCTACCCTTAGACCATGTCCTCAAGGATTGCATCTACCCGTCTTTTAAACACCTCAAGAGATGGGGACTCAACCACCTCCCTGGGTAGACCGTCCCGAGAAGAGCTGAGAAACAAGATAAGGAATTGCCAGACTGCAAGTAGAAGGTAGCTTATTGAAGCTGCAACAGAGAAAGAGTCATCCAATGAAATGCTTGCTGGTAACTGTGTTGACTTGTATGTACCAATCAGACTGTAGCATGATGAAATACAGAGGATATAGAAGAAAGCAGATGGTAACAATAAAGCACTTGACTTACTTTTACAAGAATTATTTTCTGTCTTTCTGACCATCACAAAGACAGTATCACAACCTCTCAATGTGTGCTGATGCTTGTTTGTGCCCCTACAGGGAGTCACACTAATCCTCCACATCCTTTCCAAGGTTGCCGTCTGCTCTTCCTAAAAAAGCGGTGCACAAGTCATGAACCTTATGGTAATGCTGAAAACCACAGCTCTTGGCTTCAGAAGTGATTACTGCACACACAAGAACAATGTGAAAATGCAGGTATCAAATAACCTATTTCCCATCTGAGTGGGGACTAGGCGAAGTGAATGGTTGAGATGCTGCTGCCTATGTTTGCACTTCGGAGGCCATAGGTGCAGGAAGAAGAAACAAATCCCTGACACTGATGGAGCAGGTGAGACAGGCAAAGGAAAGACTTGGCTTGCCGTAGAATACAATCCAAGCAACTGATACAGAATGGAAAAAGGTCTGAAACCCAGCTGACACATCATCTATGAATTATAGCACTGAGAATTAGACCTCAAGGGTGTGAAACACCTATGGCACAAATGGGTACAGTGGACTAACCACTTTTGGATCACTATATAGTAAATGGAGAGAAACAACCCCTTATTATTATTATTTTTTTTTTAAACATAAGGACTGTAATCGTTCTCACCCATTTTAGATGTATCTTTTTAGGTGTGGGATATTAAACGATTCACATCCTTAAATTGCCTTAAATTGTATAGAGTTGCACCCTAGACTTTGACCCAATGGACACCTCTGTAAATGCTGTAGTTGATGTCTGCATCTGAACTCTAAAATAAGCCTGACAGATGAGAGAATGTACATGGTGAAGTGACCAGAGGGGTCTGCAGCCTCCCTCCAGAAATGCTCATCTTCCCTACATGTCACATAGCAGCAGCCCTGCAGTGACATGGCCACAAAACTATCCCTTTCCCCACAGTGTTACTGTCGTTTACTGAAACTAAGAGGATTAGAAAAAAATAAAGAAAATCCCTACCGCTTTTTTGCCTTGAGGCAGCAGAGGACGTTGGTAATGGACACGCCAGGATCACCTTGATTTGTAGAGTGGCTTCCTAGTCAGTCTCATGCCCTTCTGTGCCAGCAGGAAGTTGAAAAATCTGGATAGTAAAAAGTTTAATTACATATTTATAGGGATAATTAAAAAAAAGGAGTTAAAAAAAGAAGAGAATAGCATCCTTTTTAGGATTTGTGAAACCTTACCTCTCTAAACCTAATATTCATTTCCATGTGACTGAAGGCATTCTTTTAGCAAATGTGGGGAAATAACACTGAAAGAGGGAAATAAAAACTACAGATAGTAGTGTTTTTATTTTTTCATTTATGTTCTATTCACCTTAGAAAAATAGCAGTACATATTTTTGTAACAGACATGTATACTGTGTTGCTCTGAATGATGCAGTCATGTTCAAATTTTAATGTTAACAGCAATTCATTTAGTAAAAACACATTTCTGTGAACAAATTCTGCTTATTTTATGTTATTTCTTACATTTCTAAAAATTCTTCATATATACCTATGCCAAATATATACCTGTGATACAATATGAATGGGATATATTGCAAAGCCATTTGGTGACTGCATATAAAATTCACTTTACAGTCTTTCACTGTGCTGTTTCCTAATCCATTCCTCTCAGACACTAGTACTGTAAGCTTCTGAGACACTCCTAATAAAAACATAACAAATGCAGCAAAATAAAACTCAACTCATCTCAAAAATGGCTTTTTTTTAAAACGAGGATTCCTCACATTTTTTTCACTGTCCCCAGAATTATGTTTCAAGCCTAGAAAAATCAACATCCAGTACAAGCCCTATTCTACCTTAGTTGTGCCTTTTACCTACATTTCCCTATGCAAATCATTCTGTTTTCATAATTAATGCCACTTTTTAATGTGAAAGTTTGTACCTGTCCTGGTCTTGGCTGGGATGAAGTTAATTATTTTTCTAGCAGCTATTACAGTGCTGTTTTGGATTAACATGAGAACACTCTTGATAACACACTGATGTATTTAGTTGTTGCTAGAGAGGTGTAGTGTCTACATAAAGTCAAGGACTTTTCAGCTTCTCACACCCTGCCAGTTACACAAGAAGCTGGGATAGCTCAGCTGGGACAGCTGACCCAGGCTGGCCAAAGGGTTACTCCTTGCCACGTTACATCATACTCTGAATGTAACTGGGGAACCTGGCCAGGGGAAATGCTGCTCAGAAAGTGACTGAATATTGGGTTGTTGTTTTTTCTTTTGCATGTGGTGAGCAATTGCATTTGTGCTTCTCTTGCATTATTGTTATGTGTGTTCTACTTTTCCTTTGTTAACATAATAAATTTTCTATTTCTCAAACCACTTGGGGGTTTTTCATTGTCCTGTCTGTTTCCTTGAGGAGGGAAGGGTGAGTGAGTGGCTGTGTGGTGCTTAGTTACCAGCTGGGAATAAAGCACAGTAATACCATGAGAGAGAAACAGATTTTTTGTAAGACTTACCACTTATTTTAGTATAGGCAATTTCTAAGAGTTTAATTTTTTAAGGCCTTCATTTATTCAAATAAAATTCATTTTATAGGTTTTGGGGATTTGGGGAGAAGTTTTCAAATGGAAATTTAGGGCTTGAAGATATACAAAGCATTATCTAATGCAGATTCCCCTGGTATTCATAAAACCTCATCTCATTGCACCTAAAAATCACTGGTTTTGGATGTGTGTGAAGGGAACTCTGGAATCTGTATTGCTGCTTTGAGTTATGGAGCAAGCAAGCACTCACCTCTTGCTTAAGTCCCATCAGCACCAATGAAATAATTATGTTTGCTAATCATTCCCTGCCTTAGCTCTGAGACCTGATCCAAACCTTCTTTGCTAGCAACCTTTCACAAATCCATTTCTCCGGAGTCTTTCATACCTGATGTGTATTACGGGGAGCGTGTGGGATGCTTACGCTGCCCCTGCCAATCCTGCAGATGTCAAGACAGCAGCTCCTGCACTGTTGATAGATGCAATGCCTGACTTTCCCCTTGGGTCTGTGGTTTGTGAACTTCTGTTTGAAGACATTGACAGAATCAGTGAAATAAAGTAGATATTTTTCCTGTGAGCTACTTACTCTGAGATTGCTTTCTGTATGTTTACCTTAGGATAAGGTGAAGTGGCTTCTGAAAGTGCCTCCCTGCCTCCAAAGGCAGCCTCAGGCAACCATCTCAGGTGAAAATGTCTATCCTGCAGAATTAGGAGAGATGGATCTCATCTCCAGTAACAATAGTTTATTCCTCCAAATGTTGATATACGTGACATGCTGTGTCCCATTGCGGGGTTACTCATACTCATCAATGCTTTCTGTATGGGTGTAACCTGTGGAGGCAGGCAGTCAAGTCTTCCCGTTTCTGGAAATGGGCTCCTCATGCTGTCCTCAGGGATTGTTTTTTCGAGGTTCTATGGAAAATAACTGTTACTTTCCCAATGCAGGATATAGGCCATACATTAATTTGGGATAGGGTAAGCAAGAGATAGAAATGCAGTGCGCAGTGATCATTTCAAGGCTTCTCACGCTGGAAATGATAATTTGTCTTAGGTTATACAGAAACAACAATTTAAATGACTTGCCATAATTTTCAACCCTGATCCTTTTCATTTTCATCCATGCTGGGTTAGAACTTTATGTTCCCTTGTCCTTTGCCACAATCAACATCCTTCCCATTGACCAACTCTTTTGGTTCATTGGCTTTTAATTCCATAATTTTAAAGAGCCTCCAACCTTCATCCTTAAAATATTTCTTTCCTGAATTTATCTCTTGCTATACATTAGTAACTTGCCTTTTTAATTACTATTTATTAATTCAGTTATTTGTCCTCACTTTGTGGAATAATTACCTTGATAGTCCTGAGCAACCTCAGCTGAGACCTATTCATTATCAGATTAAAATATGTTTCCTTCCCCAAGTTCAAGTAGGAAAGGCTCCTTTGTAGCTGGCTGCCCTTGATGTTTGGCTGTAAAGCCATCTTCTGTTTGTTCTCTATCTTTGCAACATCATTTTAGCAGAATGACAGAGTATCCCATAGTTTGGGTGTGAAACCTCTGAGGGAGGTATTGTTGAGGGCTAGTCTTGATCAGGCATACAACCTGCTGAAAATTATTACTTAGCTATTCATATGATGGCTTGGGTTTGTTTTTTTTTTTTTTTTGTTTCTCTCCATTGATGGTGTTTTTGACTTATTTGTGTGGTTTTGGTTGGGTTTTTT
>VXBZ01000795.1:1162780-1206014 GCA_013399135.1 Heliornis fulica
TTGTGAAAATTTTTTGGTGGGGGGTATTTTTTTTTTTTTTTTTTTAATTGGTTACTGGTTCCCTTTGGCATATTCATTTTCTGGATCGCTTCTGAGAGTAACCTTCCTTGCTCTGAGTAACTACATAGAAAGTCTATCTAGTTAGAATAGCTGCTGAACTTTCAGTTATCCCTATACTGCAGTGTTTGAATAGATGACTTGGACCTTGGTGTCCTCTAGCAGCTCTGAGATAAGGAGGCAACTGAAAAGGAACTCAGTATTTCTTAATCAAAAAAATGTTTGAGCTTTACCTCTTGATTTTGGAAAGCCTAAGGCTGGCAGGTTTGTTATAATAGCTTTTTGCTAAACTTCTCTGTTCTCCACTAAACCTTACCTCTTCATGCTTCTCCTCTAGCTCAATGTCCATTTTTCTCATTTTCACAGAAAATATTCTATAGCAATTCATTCTGCCTAAGTGTGTATTTAAATCAGTACTCTTCATTTGGAGTGCCTTTACTTGTAGATAAAAGAATGAAAAAGAACAACACTTAGTAAAGGATCTCAGAAGCTTGTTTTGATGCTGGGAACAATCACTTTTACCATGGGAGAACAGCTTTTTTTCTCCTCAGTCTTTCTTCCACCCCATGCTTTTGTTTGGATGGTGAGATTAGCACCACAAATACTTCGAAATAGGAGTGCTCTTCAGGTGACACCTCATTTCTTTTTGATTAATGAGCCAGTGTAATCAATGAATCCTTGAATAGCCAATGCTTAGCTTAATGGTATTTGAAAATTTGATAGAACTTGTTTCTTTACTATTTAAGGGGTAAGAGGAGACCCATTGTTTCCCTTTCTGTTATTTCCTTTTTTTCTTAATAACAATATAAAGTCATACTCATAAACCATAGAATTTAAAGCTGATATTTGAACCAACAACCAAATAGGTTGTTGGTTTTTGTTTTTTTTTCCTCAGAAATAAGTGAAGCCATTGTATTTTCTCTGCTGTGTAAGTCCCCAGTGCTAATCAGCCAGACCATTTATAACAAACATAGCAAAGAACTGTAAATTCTTATTATAGAATATATGTGCCTTTTTGGTGTAGAGAAGTCACTTTAAAATGACAGCTCTAGTTGGGTGAGTCATTATGATATGACCACACAGAAAAACAAGTGCAGATAAGAATTACCTTACTAAATTTTTCTTGTCTGTCCCAGGATGATCCAACTTGACCTAGAAGTTTGTTTTGTGCCTTCAAGCTCTAGTCTAGTACTTTGCACTTAAGCCTTGGATACTTGTGGTTCAATTACCCGTGGATTGCCTGAGAACACAACTATACAGACAAAAGGTGGAAGAGCAATAAAGAAACAGCTCTTTTATATAAACCAGTCAATCAGGCACAGAAATGGATACATCAAAGAATGCCTAATTTCCATTTCTCTCGAAGGGATTGGAGGCAAGTAAACATGTTTCTAGATTTGGCCCAGAGGCCAAGCAGAGGACTTTCAAAGCACAGAAAACATTTGAGCACCTACATTTTTAGTAAGTATATAGTCTTTAGGTGCTGTTGCACAGAACCAGCCTATTAGTTTTCAACTCAGCATTTTAGACACAATTGCATATGAAATTAACTCAGACAAGAAGGTATCCCAAGGTGACTAAATTACCCAAATCTTTCAAGTATGAGTGGAAAGTTGGAGAAGGGCAACCAAACAATCCTGTCACTGCAAAGAAAAAGGTCCCAAGTAACTTCAGAAGTGTATTGGTCCCTCTTTCCACTTTCAGACAGGATTTACTGTGCTAAGATACTTAAAGATGTCATCTAATAAACAAGATAAGGAGGAGGTTGCTGCACTCCACCCTACCTCAGGATCTTTTTTTGATGCTACTACTAGAACATGGAGGCCATATGATCTCAACTCAGGCTGTAACCACAAACCATGCTACTTCAAGTTATGAAATGTTTCTACTGTGTCCTTTCTTCTGCTTCATTTACACTTAATGGTTCTTAGTGGCAGCTGTTCCCCATGAAGCCCAACAGAAAAAGGGCTGTGCGGAAAAACAGCACAGCAGTTTATCTGTGAAATTGCTTCTTGACACTTTTGACTCTATTTTTGTGTATGAACAATCCCCTATGCTGCTGAAGATATTTCATACAACATCTCTGACAGAGCCAGGACCATTCTCCTTATTTCCTGTGTTATATTCCAAAGACTCAAGTATGCTTTTTCTAAGTGTGAGACTACATCAGCTCCTTCACTCTTGAGATGAACTGTACTACCAGACATTGTATGTGCTATACTTACAATCAACAATATCCCAGGCAGGAAGGGTGGGAGCTTAGAGTGCTTACAGCATTGATGGCTATACCTGACTGTGCAGTCTGGGAGGAGAAAAACTCTCAAATGTTATTTTCCTGACCTTTTACAGAGCTTAATGATGGGAGGACTCATTCCTAGACTTTATGGATTACTTTGATTTGACCTTCGTTGACTAGAACAGATTAAACAACTGTCCTGAAGCTACATACCTTGCTGAATGTGGGCACTTGGAGTAGGTCAGTCACATAAACACAGGCATGCAGTGTCATTCAGGATAGCCGGAACATCTGAGCTACCTGCATGTCTGTGAGACAGGAACTGCTGGAGGGAGTCCTGTATCTTTTCTCAGCAGCAGCTAGAATACTACAGAAACCTCTGTACTGTAGACACACCTCATCTTGAATTTAGTCAGTAGGAATCCTACCCCACCTCTCCACCACAGAGTAGCATGACAGAATTAATGACACGAACTAATTTCCATGGTTGTGTTAGTGATGGGTAGATGCTTTTGCTTTGTTTCTGAAATGTTAAAAGCATTCCAGAAAAAAGGAGAAAATATCTTGCCCACCTCCTTCTCTCTAAGACCTATTTCTTACTTCAACTTTGGCTATATAAATTATTATTATGCCTTTAGTTAAAATAAGTGCAATCATGCTATCTGATCTGGTGTGGGTATGCCAAAAGCATAACTTACTGAAAACATAATAAGTCAAGGAATGCATTTATCTTTCCACCTTTAAGTTTCCCAAACACTAAATTAACTCATTCAGTGACCAAGAAAAGTTGTGCCATTAAAAATGTTCAGAGACAGTTAGAGGCCCAACTCAAGACCCGAATTCAAAATAGTCTTCAAATTTATTTTAGGCCATAATATGTGTTTTTTAATTCCTCCCCCTCCCTTTGATTTGTTGTGGAAATTAAAAGTTGTCGAGGCACAGTAAAGTTTTCAGTGACAGATGACTTGCCCAGTGAATTATCTGGGGTGAGTTCCCCTCTAACTTCTATTGGTGTGAAGTCAAAACTAACCCTAAGAAAATTAAGGAAATTACACAAATAAGTTACATTTATGTGGAACATACCATAGGCAGAAAATCCTCCTAATTCATACCTGGACAGTGCTAGAGTGCAAAAGAAATTTGTGATTTTAACAAGGGAGAAGGTGGCTTAATAATTCATCAATTAAATGTGCATGATATGTATGATAGTGGATTCTTCACAGAATCAGAACACAAACAAGAATCCCTCACTCTGTTCTCAGGGAGGAAAACCATGACACTTAATCTATATTATTTTAAATCTACCATGTAAACATCTTTTTAAAAGCCTTTAAATTTAGAATGTAATTGCTACCAGCTCTTGATTACATACAGACTACATAATCTATCATTGAATCAAATAATCACTGTTACTGTTGGGAAATAGGGAATTCTACAAGAGCCTAAAGGAGAGCACTGCATGGCAGGCAAGAAACAAACAAATCAGTGTTGGGTAATCAATCTCTGTACCATAAAATGCTAATGTTGTCTTAATAAATAAGGATGCTCTTCCACTGCTTTATATGCTCTCTACCAAGCATGTCACTTAGCCTGTGGCATGCTTTAGTTTAGTTTAAAGTGGCACTACCATTAGCACTTCAGCAAAATAATAATAGTTCCCTTTCATTTTCATAAAAGTAATTAAACTTATCAGTTTTCTTGTTAATGTAACAAGCCAACCAATAAATGGGCAAAAAGGAGTTTAATACATAGTATTTTCAAATTAGCATCCAATGCACCAAGGAATATTGCAATATGAGGTTGTGAATAATGATTTTTAAAAAAAAAAAAGAGAGAAGAAATAAGAGTGACACTGTTAGAAAACAATTTCTGTCAGGTCCTGGTTTTAGCTGAGAGTTAATTATATTTCTAGTAGCTGGTACAGTGCTGTGTTTTGGCTTCATATGAGAATGTTAATATTTGGTCAATGGGACAGTCTGGCTGGAGTCCTGTAACTAGTGGAGTCCCTCAGGGGTTGATACTGGGACCAGTACTGTTCAATATATTCATTAATGACCTTGACGGAGGAATAGAGTGCACAGTCACCAAATTTGCTGATGACACAAAGCTGGGAGGGGTGGTGACACCCCAGAAGGTTGTGGTGCCATTCAAAAGGATTTAGACAGGATGGAGAGCTGGGAAGGGAGAAATTGAATGAGATTTAACAAGGGNGTGAGACCACACCTGGAATACTGTGTCCAGTTCTGGGCCCCTCAGTTCCAGACAACTCCTTGAGAGAGCCCAGCACAGGACCACCAACATGATGGAGTGGAACATCCTCCTTATGAGGAAAGGCTGAGGGAGCTGGGTCTCTTCAGCTTGGAGGAGATTGAAGGGTGATCTTATTGTTTATAAATATGTAAAGGGTGAGTGTCAGGAGGATGGATCCAGGCTCTTCTCAGTGATGGCCAGTGATAGGACAAGGGCAATGAGTCCAAACTGAAATATGGGAAGTTCCATGTGAATATAAAGAAAAACCTTTTCACTGTGAGTGATTGAGCACTGGAAGAGGCTGCCCAGAGAGGTTGTGGAGTCTCCTTCTCTGGAGACATTCAAGACCAATCTGGACACATTCCAGTGTGAGTGGATCACCATCTAGGTGATCCTGCTCAGGGTGGAGGGTTGGACTAGATGATCTTTCCTGAGGTCCCTTCCAACTCCTAATGTCCTGTGAGAATACCATTGACAACACATTGATATTTTTAGTTGTTGATAGGTAGGTGTGGTGCCTAGTTACCAGCTGGGGTTATAGCATGACAGATAGCTACTAATACTTCATTGAAAGCTCACAATTTCCTCAGATAGAGTTAACCTGGTGACTTCAGAATTATACAGATATTTAAATTGAACTTATTAAACAAATACCTTGGTGAGAAGTGAACTGTGTATTAAGACCGACTTGGACATTTCAAGGTAAGTTGAACATAGAAGTTGCAGTGAACAGAAGGATTCATTCTGCTCATGGAACCATATATCACAGAATCACAGAATCTCCTGAGTTGGAAAGGACCCATAGGGATCATCAAGTCCAACTCTTGGCTCCACACAGGACCAGCCAAGTCAGAGCATGTCACTGAGTGCATCGCGCAGATGCTTCTGGAACTCAAGCTGAGTGCTCTGGAGAACCTGTTAATCTAGATGCCTGACCACCCTCTCAGTTAAAAACCTCTTCCTAACATCCACCATAAACCCCCTCTGTCTCAGCTTCATACTTGTTCCTTCTGGTTCTATCCCTGGTCACCAAAGAGAGGAGATCGTCTCCTGCCTTTTCGCTCCCCCTTGTCCGGAAGCCACAGACCATAAAGAGGTCTCACTTCTGCCTCCTCAGGCTGAGTGAACTGAGGGAATGTAAATTAAAGAGCTCTGAAAGGAACTCCACCATGAAATCTGCCCAGAGATACAGCAATGAGTTAAAAGAGAGAAAGTAACATTATTGGGGAATTTATAATTTACAATGACCAAACTAAACCCCCTTACGAATACACATGCTCAATATATTTTAAAAACAGTCCTAATATATTACTCAGAGACAGGAGTAGAAGTCTGCATTTGATTTATGATCTCAGAGAAGGAAGAAACAGAAAGCTGGGTGGTCCCAAGGCTATTCCATTCAGGTGATGCATTCCGCAATCTGACTTGTAAGGATGAGATTCCCTATGCCTTTAAAGGTCAGTTATGCCAGAAGAGAAGTCCAGCAGGGACTTTCTGCTGATCTTCGAGACATATGCTAGCATGAAAAGGGGGATGTCTGCAAACTCAGCTGCCTAACTATGTAAGCAATAGAGAAAAAACACTGAAATATTTTAATTGATTCCATCTAATTACACCATGCTGCCGGAAAGGACAGATGTTCAGGTGCATTATCCCTGCCCCTCATCTGGCAGACTATGGACAGGGACAAGAAAGTTGTTGAAAGGAAACCTGCCAAATATTTCTGATCTCCAATTTCTGATAGCTAGGAAGGCTCATGGGATGTTGCCAAATTTTCTGAGAAGATTCTTTTAGACTTTTCAACTCAGTAAAGTGATCAGTGCAGCTTTGCATTGCAACAATAACTTTATTTTTCCATTACACTTTCACAACCTCTCTTAATAAAATATTGTGCTTTATAGTTTTTGCTTAGTAGGCCTGTGGGTAAGGTGCTTGATGTAACACAGAAGACCCATAGTCATTTTGCTGTTGTAAACCTCAACACAGATGAGACATTCAAAGGTGTTCAGACCCCTAAAGGTAGGGGTATGTTCCAGAACGATTTTCAAGTCTACTAGCTTAAAGTACTTTTGCCTCCTTGATTTCTTCCAGAATTAAGTACTTTAGGTGCCTATATATATACACAACTGAAAATCTCACAAGGTGCCTGTCTTTATCAGCCTGCTTTGCCCTTAATTTCTCAGTATAACAGATGTCTTTAACCAAACTTAGTCTTTAGAAAATTAGCAGTGTGAAAACTCTTGGGTTTTTTTTTTTTTTATATATATACATATGCAGGCAGTACAGCATGAGCAGGCAGCATGGCTTCTGTAATGGTGCATTCTGTTTCTGCACTTAATTGGATGACTGTAAGATTTGAGAGCAAAAAGATTGTCTCCAGTCAAGACAATTTCTCAGCAAGTGTTTTCAACTGCACGTTCAGGCTTCATGAATAGGAAATGAACGGATCCGTCTCATATAGAGACCTGTGACTTCAGTGAATACTGGACCTAGAACATTCCAGACCCTTCATTTTTGATAACATTTATGGGGTAAGGCTTTGTTTTCACTCTCTGGCCACACCTGACAGCAAACTTGCATTTTTGTCAATTCGTTTTCTTTAATGTTATGGTCAGGATGACAAATAACTGTCTTGGTATCTAAACTTTTCACTGTGAATGATCTGTTTTCAAACCCAGAATTTTTCAAAATGATTGTCTAATTTTCTTTCATATATAAGAATCATTGTGGTATTTCAACCAGTAAAAAATACTGATTTTTAACTGCAAAATTTTTAGCAAACTCTTAAAGGATGCTGCTTACAGTATTTTGCAGTAATATAGGGAACAGTGAGATTAAACTTAAGATTCTTCAAAATTCCTTTAATTGCACAATAAGTTATAATAGCTGCACCTGTGTGACTCACAGAAAGTAACACAAAGAACCAAGAATAAAATCTGGATTATTGAGTTATAGTAGAGTGTTCATTATAGTGGGATTCTTAACTTCTATCAAACTCAACATCTGGCTTTCCCTGCAAGCCTCTGACACCTTCCAGAGCAGCAGAAGGGTGGTAACTCTTGCCTAGTCACTAAACCAAAGCAATAAATTGTGCTATCAAAAGAGCACATTTGTCAAAGAAACTTTTGAACATTTTAAAATATTTTAAGAGAGCAAACAATCTGTTTTCCAGCAGCTGAAGTGATTTCTTGTCCCAGCACAAGTTTTAATGTCTATTTAAGTGATAATCTCTGCTACCTTGAAATACATGAAATAATGAATATCTGCTCATGCTGATCAATGCAGAAGCAAAGTGGAGGTACTGATCTCTCATAAAACCAGCTTACTGCATCTGGAACACAAAAGCAATAGGGGGTTATTGTTGATGCAGAACAAAGCATAACAGAGATAAGAATAAAAGTAACTTCAAAGCACAATAGAGATAAAAATAAAAGTAGCCCCTTCCTTTCTGAAATCTGCCTGTAACAGACATTTGGATGATGTGCACATCAATATGGTTCCTGGGAGGGATGATCTGTATTCAGTTCCCATTGCTGTGTCTGGATACAGTACCTTTGCCTATCTGCATCAGTTAGTCTAGTATTTAGTCACCTATCAATTATGTCTTTGAAGAACAGGTGAACTGTGTCTGATTTTCCTTTCAATCCCATTAATTATTGTTACTACAGACAAGCTTGCTAAATTGGAAGGAGAGGAACGTGCAAGGAACATACAAAGAAATTACTTGAAAAGTTTAGAAGCAGCAGAGGACTAATGAGCTAATCCTGACTGGACTTTAAACTTAGGCAAGTGTAATAACCCTGGTCTTATTCTGACCCTACCCATATAATTTCTGATTTGGGAGTAATCCCATTTGAAATTGTGAAATGAGATCTGGGGAAATATCTTTATCATTAAAGAACAGTAACATTTCATAGGACTTAAAATGTGACATTTGCGAGGAGGGGGTCGTAAAAAGGGAGCCTTCTTCCCTCCTGAATAGACTCTTCAAATCTTGCATGTCTAGTCTGGCATTTTTTCTTTCAGCCACATTGCCTAGGAGTAGTTCATCTTGGTTTAGGTTGATAACTGGTCTTTCCCCACTTTTTTGTGTTTAGCTTCCTGGTTGAAGGAAGGAGAGGTTCATAAATCTGCCTGATCATGGGGACCACAATTATCCCACGCTCCTATTCAAAGAAAAAAGTACTGTATATCCACATAAGACCCAGTCTCATCCATCTTCAGTTGGTGCTTGATCCTGCTGCCCTTATTCTAAGTTGACTGAAATCACCTGTCGAGCAGAGTACAGACCAGAGAGGAGAGGCTGGGACAAGCACAGGTTCTGAAACAAATGCAGTAGCTAATAAAGCTTGTCAGATATTTCCTTGCTCAAAGGCAGGAACAAACCCAGATTCTGATTTTTGCTGACTTCTGTCAGCTGTCAGTTGGCACAGATATAACTGGGCTGCTTCCTGCCCTCACAATTTGATGGGAGGGGTGGAGTAAAGAGAGGGACACAATGAAGACCCTCACCATATTTATAGCAGGTTTAAGAGCCTGTTGGTGTTTCTTAGTTCATGCTGGCTGAGACCAATCTATTCAGGCAGAGGGCTGTGACTACCCTGTGGTAGCTTTTCCCCTTTGCTGCACTGAGCAGAAACTGGGTGCAGGGAAGAATCTATCTTTGTACCCAAACAGTTGGTATGAGTTGCCAAAAATGAATTCTTTTATTTTTGAGCTTGAATTATAAGTCTTCCTGTGTTACAGTGTTTTTTAAGAAGATAGTTCACATAAAAATCTTTAGAAAGTCATGGATGTCAAATAAATCATCCATGTACATGTTGGGTTATATAGAGAAACAAATACTTTAAGACAGAGAAAATTTCATTTAAGAAAGCTCTATGTAAATATTTTATGCCCCTATGCCCACTGATTTCATTGAAAACAACTGAAACCATGTAAGAAACAGGAAAAAAAAAAACCCCACCATTTCTTCTTAAAATAGATTTGAATAGAAAAGATCAACCAAACACTATCATGGTATAAATTTTATCCAGGGATTCAAGCAAATCAGGATATAATATTTACTTAAATATAAATTTCAGGTGAAATGTAGTGGTGGTTCAAACAGAAGCAGGGACATTGCTAGAGGATGTTCTCAAGGCAGGTGTGTAGCACATCACTTCCTGGAATGAATCAATCAAAAGCAAAGACTCTGGAAAAACAAGTTGGGCCAGAACCAGAGGCGGTGAAAATTTGCCAAACTCAGATTTTCTGAGTTACAGGAACAGGGTTTATTAGTATTTTATTTTGTTTTTCTTTAAATATATTAATGCAAATAACAGGAGTGTTAAAAATGGAGTGTCTGGTTGTCTTCTCACTTATGTCAGTGTTAATCAGGAGTAGCTTCACTGAATTTACTTAACACACTTCTTTCTGTGCTCTGGCTTTCTTGTAGTTATTCCTAATTGGAATTGTGCAAATAGATGGCTGCGTAGGTCATTGTCTAAAAAATAAGGCTAAAAGGAAAAAAAAAGTTTGCATTAGGGAACATGACATTTGTTTTATCAATGGTCAAAATGCTTTTCTCTGGGTTTACAGTAGAGAACATTTTAATCTAAGAAGTAAAGACTCAAATTTCTTTGACACTTGAGTAGTGTAAGCTAAAATCCAGAGATGTCTTGTCCACACTCCAGGGCAGGTAAAAACCAGTTTGGATGTGGACACACACTGCAGGATATTCTAGTATCTGATTTTGCATCTGTATGCAAAAAACTGGGATAACAGGCTCCAGTTTGGTTATTAGTACCTATTTTTTAAAAATCCTGCCTCCCAGATAATAATGAGTTATTGTGGAAATGTAAAACCAAGATATTTCATTGTTCTAAAGATGCAGGATTTTTTTCTACATATGAATGTTATAAAAGCAATGGTTTGGATCCCTGAAAACGTCTGTGTAGCACAAGTAAGTGATTTGCTAAGGTTGTTTTCTTTTTTATTTATTTTTTTTTCCTCCTCTGGGCAATCTAATTTGCATCTGTGTAAACCAGAAAAAAGTCAGACCATGGGATTATGCTGAGAAGTGCCTGGTGCAAGCAAAAGCAAATGGGAGCTGCCATGTCTGATGGAACCAGACTGTTCTTCTCAGCCCAAGTGAGTAAAGGTCCATTATTCTGGGGCTGCAGCATCAGCAAAGCAATTCAATTAAGGAATTCTACAGACTTCCCACATAGTTAAAACAAATGAAAACAGATTGTATTTAGAGTATTACACACCAGGGAAGCAGAATAAGGAGGGAGGGTTTAGAAAATGAAAATCCCAGTGTACCAAAAAGAAGTCAAATACTCAGCCACATGAAGTGATTATTATGATAGAAGAAAACCCCATGTATGACTGTCTGCAGGATTTTGGTTCTATTTTATGAACGCTGTTTTATATTTATGACCTTTTGATATGTCTGTTAAGATAACTGTGCTCAATTCTCCATGTGCCATGAAGTGTTTTATTAGGCCATTTGTGCTTATACTGATTGAATCCGATAGTGGTTGTAAGAGTGGGGATACGGAAACATCTAGCTGTTCAATAAATAAATACTATAAGTGCTGTCTGTGAGGACTGACCAGTATAATCTTTTCCCTTAGAGCTGTGAAGCTGGAAGTGTATGCCTTGAAGTTGCATGGCTCCCTCTGGGACTTCTCTGAATCCAAGTAATCTCCTTGAGCAATGGATTCACTTGATGGTTCACAGTATTGCTGCCAAGAGATTTGTCATATGTTCAGACTAAGAGGAGAAATTCTGCAGTACTAGCTAACTCCTCTCCACAGGGGAAATCAGCATATTCTTCGGGTAATACCACAGTCCTTTGATCAATATATTTGTTCAAATTTAATGCTACACGTGAAAACCAGCATTTTCGTTTTGACAAACAGCTTCAAGCATATAGTGACCTATATATGGGATTTGTCTTCTTTCCAACTTTATTCTTAACAGAAAACATCTGGAATTACTTGTAAATATCTGGATTTTGAAGGTGTCTTGAATTTTCGGGAAGAAAGTTTGCATTTAAATTTTATTCGGCCTAGTCAATAAAAATGTTCTTAGATTTTGGACAGATTTATAGCTTCAGCAAGATCTTCCATGCTGCCTTTTCTAAATACACATCTTATATTTCAAAGAGCTCCTCAGCAAAAATTTTAGACATGCCAACACAATTTAGAAGTCTAGTATATATTTAAATGTGATTGAATTATTTAGGAAAACAAACCCCAGTAACTTTCAGTAAGATTTAGACCATCTAGAAGGTAATTTTAAAAATTGTACTTGTGCCTAGATCAGATGTAAAACTATTAGAGGCTCTGATATCTGTGACCAAGATATTAAGATCCTATGTTCTTAAACCAGTGGATGGTTGAAGTAATTGGTAGGTCAACTTCCTACTGTATAGGTCTGCCAAATCCATATATTTGTGGTACTCAGCATATAAAGTGCTGACTGTGCTGGGAGGAACATTGAATCTCATGGCTATGTAACACCTGAAGTGAAGTTCTGCAACTAGTGGAGTCCTTCAAGGGTCGGTACTGGGACTAGTACGGTTCAATATATTCATTAATGATCTGGACAGGGAATATAATGCACAGTTCTGTGATTCTGTGATCCATTTTCTACTCTTTCCCTGGGGGTAATATCCTCAACATCTTTTATACCCCAGCCTTAACTGTTCCTTTTCTTTGGGCTGATGTTTAACATGATTTGGGTGGAGAGTCAAGTACTTTGGCCATAGGTATTTAGCATGTACTGCTTTTAATGCATTAGCATGTTTCAGTCCCTAGCCAAAATAGGGCCACCTGCTGGTCTCAGATTCCCTACCTCAGCTGCTTCTCACACCGACAGAGTGCATCTCCATCCACAATGTTTATGTAAGAGATAAGCAGACACTAGTATTTATAACCTCTTATGTGCAGTTGTCACACTGAGATGGAAATACAAACTTGAGAGGAGTCTTTGACCCAGGCAGGGAAAGCAGTTGTTGACTGAAGTGCTATCTCCATTTGTCTCAGAAGCGGTGCTTTAAGCTCACTTTGCAGATGAGGATCGATATCTATTTACAAAGAAATGGAATTTGGGTTGAGGTGTCTCTCATATCTCTGTATACTGTTTCTACAGTACTGATTAAAAGACTTTCTATATAGGGGCTTGATTCAGACCCTGAGTCCTGCTAGGGAGACTAATTCTGCTTTGGAGAGGTAACTTTCAGTTTTATTATTTTATTATTTATTTGTTTTTCTTTCCTCTTATTTAGGAATTAGTCCAATACAGGGTGTGATTAAGCCTACAGGGTGTCTGCCTGATGTTTGATTCCAGTTCCACAGCATTGGTAAGAGCTGTAAAATGTTCAATAACATGAAATTTCATGCAGCCTTTGCAATGCGTATAGAGGCCTGCAGTTCTGGAGAAGGCTTTCATGGACCTGGGAACCTTGGAAACCCTGAAAATATATGAATCATAGAATCATAGAATAGCTAAAGTTGGAAGGTACTCCCAGAAGTCATCTAGTCCAACCCCCCTGCAAGAAGCAGGGACACCCCGATCTAGATCAGGTTGCTCAGGGCCTCATCCAACCTGGCCTTGAACGTCTCCAGAGAAGGGGCATCCACCACCTCACTGGGCAACCTGTTCCAGTGCTCCACCACTCTTACAGTAAAGAATTTTTTTCTAATATCCAATCTAAATCTACCTCCCTCTATTTTGAAACCATTACCCCTTGTCCTATCACAACAGGTCCTACTGAACAGCCTCTCCCCATCTTTCTTGTAGGCCCCCTTCAGGTACTGCTAGAAGGTCTCCCCGGAGCCTCCTCTTCTCCAGGCTGAACAGCCCCAACTCTCTCAAGTCTGTCCCCATAGGAAAGGTGCTCCAGCCCCTTTATCATCTTCGTGGCCCTCCTCTGGACCCTCTCCATGAATAAAGGCTTTCTGCAGTTCAGTTTTTTAATACTGAACTGCAGAAAGCCTTAGTTGCTCCAAACATCCTCCAAACCTTTTTTTTTTCTGACTCTTGGATCCTGGAGCCTTTCTCATGACTGCAATCCATAACTCAGCAGTACAGTCTACCCAAAGAAAACTCAGAAGTTGCAAACCCTAGGAAGGCTGAAATGTTCAGCCCTATAGGTTTCATACTTGGAGCAGGAGTTTTTGGGCAAAATTTTGGCTACTGAATGAATACTGAAAACCTATTCAAATGCTGGGCCCAAAGTTTTATGGTAAAACTGGGCTGCAGTCATTATTTCATTGCATTATTGTGTTATTAAGTTGCAACCATATTTAGCAATGCTACCTAATGTCTTTCAATATGTTTGCACAGTACTTAATGGAAATGAAAGGAGCAGAGTTTAAATATGTACAATATGGGATGAAACGATTATAAACTCTAAGTTTACATATTCCCTTACAGATATCTTTGTGTTATACTTAGTGCTAATTAGATCTAAATCTCTCAACTCCCATTTTCTTAACTGCTGGATTTTTTTGAATTGTCCTTTACTGTAGATGTTGGATTGGATGAGTGCTTGAATTACACAGTATACAAGACTCTGAATTGTTATGATGTAATAGGAAGTGGACAGAACTGTCCACTTTTATGCTTTTTTCTCAAAAGTTCATTTGTACGGTTTTCCGTTTCCTGGGTTCTTTACTTAATTTAAGCTTTGGCATCACAGTTAAGCTTGGGAGCCATTTCCAGGCACATTGAAGGTGAGAAAATCATCAGGAGTAGGCAGTATCGCACCACCAATGGGAAGTCATTTTCTACTAACTTCACAAACTTCTACGATGGAGTAGTCTGGTAGATGCGAAAAGCAGTAGATATTGTCTGTCTGGACTCCAGTAAGGCCTTTGACAATGTCTTCCCTAAGAACCTCATAGAGAGACTGTTTTGCTGTACAGGCTGGATGAGTGGAGAGTGAGGGGTATTGAAAACTGGCTGACTGTCCAAACACAGAGGGTGGTGATCAGCGGTCCAAAGTCTAGTTGGAGTCCAGTGACTATTGGTGTACACCAGGAATCAATACTAGGTGCAGTCCTGTTTAACATCATTGTTAATCTGCATGATGGGATGAAGCGTACTCTCAGCAAGTTTGCTGATGACTCCAAGCGGTGAGGAGTGACTGATATGCCAGAAGGTTGTACTGCTATCCAGAATGAAATCAACACATAGGAGAAATGGGCCAACAGGAACCTCATGAAGTTCAATAAAGGGAAGTGTGAAGTCCTGCACCTATGAAGAAATGACCCTAAGCACCAGTGCATGCTGGACCCATGCAGCTGGAAAACAGCTTGCAGAAGAGGATGTGGGGGGATCCTGGCAGACATGAAATTGAACATGAACCAGCACTGTACCCTTGCAGCAAACAAGGAAAATGGTACCCTCTACTGCATTACACAAAATATTGCCAGCAGGTGGATGGAGGTGATTCTTACCCTCTAGTCAGCACCAATGAGGCCACACTGGGTTACTGTGTCCAGTTATGGACTGCTCAGTACAAGAGAGACATGGACATACTGAATAGTGTCCAATGAAGGGCTACAAAGATAATTAAGAGACTGGAGCATCTCTCCTATAAGGAAAGGCTGAGAGGGCTGTAACTATTTAGTCTGGAAAACTAAGATGATGGAAAGGACTCACTTTTGAGAAGCTCATGGAGGTCTGTGGGTGACAACACTGGAGCTGGGGAAGAACATGAAGAGGAAGGAGTGTTAGAGATGAACCTCATCTAGCGAAGGTGTCCCTGCCCACAGCAGGGGCATTGGAACCAGATGATCTTTGAAGTCCCTTCCAACCCAAAGCATCCTATGATTCTATGATTAAATTTGAGCCTAAAAAGAAGGGAGGGGTAGGGGAAACTGGTATTAAATTTGACCAATTGCCAGTAAATAAAATTATTTACCCCAAATTGACCCATTTTGATGGTAATTGGCAAGTAATTTCCATGTCCTTATCTCACCTCATGGGCTTTCTTGTTGTATTCTTTCCTACTGTCTTGTTGATGAAAGGGAGGTGGTAGAGTGGCTTGATGGGCATCTGGTAGCCAGCCATGGTCAACCTAAGACCAGAACATAAGGCAATGAACACAAGCTGAAACACAGTAGGTTCCTTCTGAAGATCAGGTAATACTTTTTTACTTTGAGGTAGCTGAGCTTGGACTAGGTCAAAGTGAGGCTGTGGAGTCTCCATTCTTGGAGATATTAAAAAAAATGATGTAGATATATTCCTGTGCAACTGAGTCCTGGTTGTCCTTATGAAGTGGGGATGGGGAGGTGAGTGGGGTGAAGATGACCTTCCTTCCAACCTCAGTCATCCTGTGACCACATAACTAAAATTATCTACATCAATTAAACTGGCTGTTGACTGTTTTGTTAAGGTCCAGGATAATGGAACACATGACAGTGTTTTTACCATCAATGCAACACATTCCTGCAAAAGAAATGGGATGCTTCATAGTCTAACTAAACTCACATGTCTTAACTAACCTTGACCAGATTCTGGTCTTATAGTCTCATCATACACCGTTAAATAGCTGTTCTCAAAAATCCAAGTTCTAAATAATTTAATGTAAAGGACATTATATGAGTAACTTTTAATCTAGCATTTCCCTATTTTGAAACTCTGGGATTTCCCAAATTGTTTTATACAAGAGTAGAGTTTCATTCAGGTGTTGGAAAAGATTGGATGTTACTATAGGCTAGTGACATTAAGGCTGGATGCAGTAATTGTTGGGCAGCATTTTTGCTACCAAATAGACTCTCGGAGTGCTAATTAAACTCTCAGTATGACCCAAAGTGAATATCTATATAGGTCCCATTTAGATATCTGCTACATATCCCACAGTTTTCATCATGTAGATGCAAATTTACATGACTGAGGGCCATCATTCAGTCTCCAAAATTAGTTAATACTCTATGTCCCCATGATTTCCATACCCTGGTCTTCTGAGTTTGCTCTTAATTCCTCCTAGAAATTATCAGAAGGCCTAGACTTGGTAAGTAAATACTGATCTGAAAATACTTCACAAGATTTTGTGTGGAAGGATAGCTTCATCTGGGATTGTTCCAAAACTTGTCCACGGACATATTTCACTTTCCTGAGTGAAAAAACAGAGTGTAAATCTGTCTCATCATCTAAAATCCAAAGACCATTTACATAAGGATAACCAGGGAAAGGACAGTATGATCAGGCTTGTAAATGTCTGAACACACAGATAAGACCAGATTGCTGGTATGAGCTTTCTTTGTGGTGGATCTCAGGTGATGGAAAGCAGCTGTAAACTGGTATAAACAGCATTTGTGATTCTCTGCATCAGTGGAGCAATGCCAATGAACTCTGGTGTATCAACAAATCCAGTGCAAGTGGCAGCTGCATCTTTCTAGACAGATAAAGCTTCTTCTACTGAAAGCTATTTGAAAAAATCCCCCACATTTGCATATATAAAGTAGTGCATTTGTTTGTATGTGTGCATGCATGTGTGTTTACACGTACACAAGTACAATTCTGCAACTATGTGGTAGGCCTGGTAACACCATCTGCTATTAAATTTACCCAACATTTCTACTGACAAGAGCACTTGCTCACAGTTTTGCTGAATGCTAGTCAGAAAGCATAAATTTGTCATACTATCAATAACCATTTTGGACTCAACCAGAAAAAAAGGAGACCCTCCCCCCCAAAAAAAACAATTGAGCTCATTAGGCCAATATATCTGCTGGGACTGGTCATGTGGAGGAGAGACTGGAACAGTTTGACTGTAAGTGGATGCTGGGAGTAGTAGCATGTGTAAAATGGATCAAAGAGCTATAAAGGGGTGGATTTTTGGGTAGTGAGACAGTTTGGAAATGTTGCAAGCCCATTTGTTGGTTTACAACATAAGGGCAGCATGTGAATCTGGAATATGGAACATATTTGGACAGGGTGGCTAAGGTCTAGAGATCAAAGGGAATAAGAGTTAGCATCAAAGCACATTTAAGAAAGACTTCAGGGCAGTAGGAGAAGGGGGTGGATGGCATTTGTCCAGGAAAGAAAAGCTGGCCCAAGAGACCAAGAAGGGGAGAGAAGTGCGGGGTTGTTGTGGTTTAATCCTTCCGGCAGCTAAAACATTGGCTTCCTCCCTCCTGTGGAAGGGGGATGGGCAAAGGAGTTGAAAAAAAAATCCAAACCAAACTACAAAACTCTTGGGTTGAAATAAAAGCAGTTTAATAGTATGGAAAAGGAAGCATAACGCTAACAATAACAGTAATAATAATAATGATAAAAGAATATACAAGTGATGCACAGCTCAATTTCTCACCACCCAAAACTGATTCTCAGCTAGTTCCTGAGCTGCAATCCTGCCTCTCAGAGTTCCCCAGTTATTTCCAGAGCATGACACTGTATGGTATGGGATATCCCTTTGGTCACTGGGGTCAGCTGTCTTGTCTGTACCCCTATAGTACTCTCTGGTGGGGTGGGGTGAGAAGCTGAAAAGCCCTTGGCTCTGTGTGAGCACTGCTGGGCAGGAACTAAAATATCCCTGGGTTACTTACACTGTTTCCAGCACAAATCCAAAACACAACCCTGTACTAGCTGTTGTGAAGAAAATTAACCCTATACTACCTAAAACTTACACAGGGGTTTGGGTCAGTACTGGGCACCAGGCTTGAATTGCATATCAGAGACGTGAGCAGGTTAAAAATGAGGCAAGTCTCAAAGAATAGTAAAGAAAGAGATAGGAACTGTCTGGGGCATACCTGTTTGCTGTGTGTGGATAGGGCATCCAAGCACTGATGGGCCTTGATGGGACTGAAGCATGCCCAGGAGGGAGTACTATTGCTAATTTCAGTTAGACTTAGCATAATCTCTTTTAAGCATCCATGAACTGAGATTTTTTTTTCCAAATCTTGTAATTTGTTCATCTCTTTATAGATTTTCTGGTTCACGCTGAGTAGAATGGCCCAAATTCCAAATCACTCAACAAGGCATCCTAGAGCTGTCTGATCTTCCTAAGGAAAAATGTCCCCCATGTTTTTCTTTCTTTTCTAACATTGAACAACAATATTCTCAGGAAAGCCTTAATTAATTCAAACTAGTTCTGAGTCTGCCTGGGTAGCACCAGCAGGAAAAAATTCTTAATCAAAATTATTCAGAAAGTTATGAGCAATTAATAAAAGAACCTAAACCAGAAGTATCAAGCCACGCTAATTACGGGAAATTCTGGAATATTTATAGACACATACACATATATTTGTGGAACAACCTCTAGGCTTTTAACTTTATTGGATTAATCTCAGCGGAAGGACTCTTTCAAGTGATAACCTAAATATTTTGTCTCAGTATGTTTATAAGCAACCCACGGATTTCCTTGAAAAAAAATGAATGGAGTCTGGCACATAGCTGAGGTTACAGCTGACTGTACGTCTTATTCACGAAAGAGAGTATTTTGCTATAAACGTGTTCTTTATTTGTTTGGAAGACACTGAATTTTAACTATGACTTTTTGAAAGATAAGGTTGAAGCAATTGTTTACAGTCATCTTTTATTGTCTGCTAGCACTTCAGCTAGTGTGTAATCCAACAATAGCTGAATGCATCTTGGGTTCAGAAACATTTTATTTTCTCCTATTACCAACAGTGTGACACTTTTTTTGGGGGAAGTTCTTTCATAGGAGAACTCAGAGAAGTACAACTAGAAGAAAATTTGTCTTGCTTTATGTTTTTAAAATTATAATCCTTCATGCTGACCTAACAATTATCCAGGATAATTTATAGTGATGAACAGAGTCAAAACATATTCAAAATGGTTGCAATTCAACATTCAGCTATAAAAATTGTATCTACAGTTTAGTGTATGGTATGAGAACACAAATCTCTAGCTATGGAAAACCAGTGATGTTGTGGTAATTTTGAGCAGTAAATAGAAAAAATAAAAAACCCACAGATTTTTCAAGCAGAGCTCTTATTCACAGAAATTACATATATTTTTTCCAATTTAGGCCTACAAGAAAGCTGGTGAGAAGAGCATGTAGTGGTAGGATGAGTGGCGTGATTTTAAATTGGAAGGGGGAAGATTTAGATTGGATATTAGAAAGAAATTCTTCACTCTGAGGGTGGTGAGGCCCTGGCTCAGGTTGCCCAGGGAAGTGGTGAATGCCCCTTCACTGGAGATGTTCAAGGCCAGGTTGGATGGGGCCTTGAGCAGCCCAATTTATTGAGAGGTGTCCCTGCCCATGGCAGGGGGGGTGTTGGAACTGGATGATCTTTAAGGTTCCTTCCAGCCCTAATCTTTCTATGATTCTATGATTCTAATTATAATGGAGCTGGAAAACTGTTGCTCTAAGCATTAAAGCTTCCTGTACATTCCTGACACCGTGGGTTACAGAGAAAAGAGCCTGCTTTCCCTCTGCACTCCCTTTGCCTTTTGGTATAGTTGGAACAAAGTTAGTCCCCAAACACTGAAATCTCAATTTTGATGCCCATTCTGTAAATGTTCACTCACACCCAGGCAGAAGGAAACGTGCCTTGCTGATTCATATGGCTGTAGGTAAGGGTTGTATTCCCTGCTCATGCATTACTTATAGGGCAACCTCTTTGTTATGCATCAGACTTTGTACCCCAAGAACAAGAACTGCTGCGTGGGCACATCTTTGGGCCGGAGTACAACATTTATTGAGGTGTTACCAGGAGAGGAACACTTAGGACATGGAACCAAGAGATAGAATAAAAATGTCCAATACTAAAATGCCAGTATCTTAAATGGTCTTGACTAGTCCACTGAACTTTGTGAAAATCGTCCTTTACACTGGCTGAAGTCTTAGACCATGATCTTTTAGGATAGACATCAGTTTCTCTAAACTAGTTGTCAAGAGGAAACACAACACTGCATTGCACAGCTAGAAACTGTGTATTTATCATGATACTCTACTTCAACAGCAGGTTCTGCTGCTGTTAGGCATCATCTTAATGGTTCCTTTTACCTGAGAAAAATAAGATTGGTGTCAGCTTTGAGATTCAGTTACCACTGCAGTTTATAGGTGGAAAAAATATACCTTGTGAGTGAGTTTCTTAAAAGACAAAACCACCAAACCCCCTCCTTCCCACCCCAGCTCTCATGAAATGGGAAACCTTGGGAGAAATGAATTAGAAATGGTTACAAATACTAGCAGTAGAAATATTAGATCTTGAAAATATTACAGAACCTTACTAGTTTTTAAGTCAAATAATTTTAGGGAAGAAGCATGCACTGGCATTTCTCTTAGTGCTTTCATGAGCCATAGAGGAAAATGTTTGGAAAATACTGATATTTAATGACAAATGCTGTATTTAGAGTGCAAATTATGTTTTATTTGTCAAAAATTAAATAACATAGCTCGACCCTTCCAACTTCTGTATCAATCTGCCATTTTCTTGCCTGATGATGGCTTTGGAGTAAAGAGAAAAAAAAATGTTTCCTTGAAAACACTCCAATGATTTGCTTCAAGGCTCATAAACATATCTTACGCAGCAGTTGGATAATATCTAATGTTAAGTAATACCAATAGTGGTGTAACTATTCCAAACTATGGCTACCACACAACAATGTTTATAGACTTTTTATTAGACTGATATAATTTAAAATTTACATCAGCCTTGCGGCATAGAAACCTTGTGAAGTTGGGTATTTTTTCTGAAATGATTTGGTGTTACTGTTATACATATTGCTTTGGAAGCTACACAAATGCTGAGGGCAAGCAAAAAAAAACCCTTGGATATTTTGAGGCTTGATTTTTATCTTGCTTAGGTATGCACTCAAAGGAGTGGCCACCACAAGCTTTCTTTCCGTTCCCATGTGCCATGGATATTATGGCACTTTGAATATCTGCAAGGCCACATTATAACCCTTCTTAAAACTGGCCTCTGTCATGATGTACACAAAGGTTGACTGCAGTCCCATTGCTCATATGCTGTGATAACATCCCATCACATTAATAGGACCTCTTGCTACTCTGTTTTCTCCTGTCGTAGAATCATAGAATCACAGAATCTCCTGAGTTGGAAGGGACCCACTGAGTTCAACTCCTGGCTCCACACAGGACCAGCTGATCTGCAGATCTAGCATTGGTATCAAATCTACTGTGGTGGTTTCAATGATTTTCTGTGTTAGAAAGCCTGAAGCAGAGCAATAGTCACACTACTCAAGTCAGGTAGACAGTTTATGCTGGGAATAGGGTTCACCTAATTGAGAAATCCGTGGTAGGAAAGATTAATTACTCTCAAAATAGGTTTTTTTGGGTTGTTGCTTTTTTTTTTTTTTTTTTAACCTGCTCTTCTGAAAAAGAAAATTATCTAGATGTTTAAAATTAGCGAAGAGGTATGCTTACTCTCCTAGATGCCTCTGGTAGCTGCCGTGTCTTGTCATTCGTAGTATAAAGAGACAGATCTGTCAGCACCAGAAAACAAGCATTAAAGAATAAACAAACAAATAAATACACCCATCACTCTTCTCTGCAAACATGCTGGAAAGTTTAAATCAGGCATCTATATTAGTGGTCTAAATACAACTGCTGTGCATTATAGTAACAGAAACTGTAAGTGATAGCAATAACACTGGAAAGCTTTTATCAGATTAAGTGAGGGGTTTGGATCAGCTCCCAGCAGTTATGGCTTCATTTTGCAGAAACCAATAACTGGATGTTTGGCTGGCTCTTCTATCAGAGTCCTCACGGCCTGAATGGCTGGTGGGAATTGCTTCCAAGATATTATCAGTCCTGCAGGTTAAGACAAACTTACACAGCTATGTATGGATAGTGATTAGCCCTTTCATTTAAATATTGTGATCTGAAATAGGAGTTGTTAATGTTGGTTGACAGTATCTTGGCAGAGAGGAGACAGGCAGATCCTTTCCCCTCCCTCAGTAGTTATATCTGCTGTTTTATTAAAACAGCTCATCATATTTGTAAGCTTCAATGCACAATTCTTCTTAATATACTCCCACATAAAGATCCATTGAACAACTTCCATTGTCTCAGCTACTTTTGAGGATAAACATTTCTTCAGGAGTGCTCATAAAACCTACAATCACTAAAGTTTCAAAGATAATTTTACCTTCACATTATATTACAGGAAGCCCATTACAGGAAGCAGTTTCTTTGCTACTTGTGAAGACAAAAGTTAAGAGGAATAACATTGCCCTTAAAAAGGATGACAAAAAAATGTGGTAGTACACTAGGACCTCAGCTCAGAATCATGGTAAAATCTGAGTTCTTTCTTGGAAGGGAGAAGATGGAGTTGAATTCATGTTAGATCGTGTTTTTTGATGCTTGCCTCGACACCAGGTGTCCATCAGGCTACTCCATCACTCCCCTCCTCAACAGAACAGGGGGGTAGAGAAAAATAAGATGGAAAAGAATTTTGTGAGTGAAGAGAAAGACACCTTAATAAATCAAAAGCAAAAGGCCATGTGTGGAACCAAAGGGAAACAAAACATTTGCTCTCAACTTGCCATCAGCAGATGATGTACAGCCACTTACCAGGAAGCAGGGCTTTAGTGTGCGTAGCAGTTGCTCTGGAAGACAAAGACCTTAAATAATGAATGACCCTCTTCCTCCTTTTTTTTCTGTCAGCTTTTATTGCTGAGCAGGCATCATATGGCATGGAATATCCCTTTGGTCAGTTTGGGTCATGTGTCCTGGTCATGTCCTCTCCCAAGTTCCTGCCCAGCCCCTTCATGCTGTGCAAGCATTGCTCAGTAGTTGCCAAAACACTGTTCAACACCTTGCTGGCTACCAATAGACAGCACAGCACTCTGAGGGCTGGTACAGGGAAAATTAACTCCATCTCAACCAGAAACCATACATAGATTATTACAATACATAGATTATTAATATAATATAAATAATAATATAAAATATTAATCAGTTACTAATTCTACTTGCAACTTTTAAAATGAAGGAATTGTCTTTCTCCGGGCTTCTTAGGGGTTATATCTTTTCATACTCCTTAACCACAGGCAACCTTTATCTAAATCAGATGAGATAATTGAAGAATTTCAATGGATAACACAATGAGATTTTAATCAATAAAGATTGCATAGAGACCAATTTCCTGAAGTGGTTTGTTCCCTTAAGATTATTCATACTTTAAAATAGAATTCAAGGGTTACTTTGGCTTCTGGGAACCTTGCATCTCTAGTAATTTGTGAGACTAAGGCTCCTCTATCCCTTAAAGTCTATTGCATTCCAGCTGCCTAAGGTAGCTCTAAAGTAATTTGCTTGGATACAAAAAGCAGTATAGTAGGTTTGCATGGCAGTTTGCCTGGACTAATATAGCTACTTCTAGCTGTGCTAATTAGTCACAGTGGAGCTCCGCAATAAAGCTTGTTTGTTCAGCACTTGCTCAGGTATCTGCGGGCTGCACTGCTTTATGTCATATAGGTATAGTCTTCAGTCCTTCTAAAACTGCAATCTCTTGCCTAAGGGAAAATTAATATAAAAATATCCACACAGATTCCATGTTTTGTTGCTGCTTGTTGATTTTCAGATTAGATGTTCTCAGTCTGGGCAAAAACTCCCCTGTAATACTTTACTCCATCAGCAAGAAAGTTTCAGCAGAAGTAGGTGTGAGTTGAACCCCTTTTTTAGCCCTTGCCATGCTGTTAAAATATGAGCTATAAACTCCATCTCTGTCCTACATGGCTCTGTTGACATTGCAGAAACAATTCAAATGAAGCATAATTTCAATCTATTAGAAGCAAGGATGCTTTGTGTAAAAAAGAATTCCCAGTAGAATCCATAGAAAAAGGACTCGACAGATCCTGGCTATACTCACCATCCAAGTTGGAAGTGGAATTGCAAGTACAGCAGGAAGCTGTAGAGACCAGACAACATCCAATTTTATTCTAGTTCAGATCTGTTTGGGTTGGGATTATTAGGAGTTCAGCTTCTCCTCCACTGGAGTTATGGTCAGATACAAACTTAGAAAAGCAATTAGCGATGGACATAGTTCAGTCCTTTTATCAGCTTTTGGAAGTTTTTTCTGCTGTCTTTCCCCCACTAAATAAGTGAAGAATGATAACAAGGAAAATGTTTAAGAAGTCAGTATGTTGAGAAAGAGAGGGCATTTTGTATTTGGCCCATAGTTGGTTTAGAATTACCATTCCATGTTTCCTTCTTTGTGAATGTATCACTGGTGAAAGGTGCCAGACTGACATGCCTGGAGAATGAATACCTCTTTCTGTGCACAGTCACAGTCTGAGCACATCAGATTCTGAGCTAAAAAATCACCCTAATCCCAAGAGGCAAATTCCTAAAAGATGCTGTTGCTATATGTTAATTATTTTCCCTGAGATGGAACTCAAATTCAGAGAGAAAGGAGATAAAGAAACACAAAGGCACACCTGATAATTCTGAACATATCACCAGGAAAGGCTGCTCTGCCAGGATGATAAGGAAATGTCCTGCTCTCTCATCTTGGTTTGAATGTGCCTACCAATTTCATAGCAAAAGTCAGAGCATTCAACTACTCTGCAGTTGACCCATGCAATGCAAACAACAAGCCACAAAGCCAAAACTGGTGATGCATTTTCCAGATAAACTGTGACAGTTAATCTTAAAATGTGAATCTTCTACTCATGAAAAGCAGCAGTTCAGGTTTCTAAAAATAACTGGCATCTTTGCACGTCAGAGCTGAGAGGACTAAAGGAATGTGCCAATTAATGGACTAGGGAACTTAAAAATGGAAACCTGTCAGATGGATGTGGATGGCCTGTAGATGGCAGGGCAAAGGAGGATGGAGACTAATGTGCGTGCTGGCATTTCTATCCGATCACGCAGCTTGGAGTAGGGTCTCAGAGCCAGGTGATACTAATGGGGAAGGAGCTATTGCTCCCCATCCTCTCTACTTTGCCAATCATAACTGACTCATTGCTTTGGAAATTCTTGGCTAACATATTCATTTCTCACAGAAACTAAGTGTTACAGCTAGAAATAAAGCAGAAGAGAGCGAGTAGCGACATCTCTATGAAGAATTCATAACACATGACTTCACATCTCAGAAACTTCAGAGAAGTTATAATGTATTCCCTTTTCCCCTCCACAATATGCCCAGTGCCTTTTGTATAAAAACTGCATTATACACATGCTCATATTAAGAGCAGCATTGAAAAGTGTTTCACGGTTATGAATCCTTAATACCAGCATGCACAATACCCACAGCATCGAGCTATTGACCACACACTTGATGGAAGAAGAAATATCTACCCTAGTAGCAGCAGGGAATAGGAAGCAAAATTATTTTTTATATCTCTACCATTAACATTCCCCAATGCAGCTCACAGTGCTTGCAGTTTCTTTCTGATTCCTGTACATATTTTTGGCTGAACAGAATGGCATGCAATGGCTTTTCAAAATTACAAATGCTTGGACATGGGGCATTACTGGCTGTGGTTTCCCTCTCTCGCAGTGGGTGAGAAGCTGAAATTTAGGTGGTTTCATTACAATGATGGAACTACTTTGACTCTCTTACATCTCTCTAACCAAAAGTTTTCATCAAGTAAATATAAAATCTGCCCTTGAACTACCTGCCTTTTGGTAAAATTAAGCTGCTCTTGCATATTATGTTTAGACTTTATTTTGAGCAGGTGTCATTTTTTTCCTTTGCATTAAACACTAAGACAGACAAAGACTATCTTAGGTACTGGTACTTTGTCTTTCTGGACAGAAAATCTCCAGCAAAACTGCTTTTCTTTGGAAAACTGACTACTTAACAGAAGCATTTTACAAAATATTTCTATTTTAGATGGATAATTTTGATATTCCCTCCACAACAATCTCCTTGTCAAACCAAAATATTTTGAATGTGAAAAATGGTTTATGGCAGTAATTGTTGATGGTGCCTGGATACAGTGTACACTTCTTCTCTAGGTCTTTTCTGCTTCCATCTTAAATGTATTGCTGACTGTCAGCTCCCATCATGCACTATCCCCTAGAGAACAGGTTTATGATGCCTCATGGGAGTCAGAGTTTGCTCTGAAGAGATTGTCTGCAGAGAAATGGACTGTGAAGAACCAGGGAGCCACCTCCTGTAAGGTACTACAGAAATATTTCCAAGAAAACATTTTATTTTTGAGCTTTAAAGAATTATTTTGATTTTTGAGGGTAGACCCATTTCTGATATCCAACCAGCATATTTTTGGGAGCTTTTCTTATGAATTATTCAGTTTTCCTGTGCCTCCTTCTTGCCAATAAAACTCTTATGTTGGAGACAGTTATCTGAATGTAAGGAAGGTCTACAGAGACAGCATAGAGCAGATGATGGAGTCAGCCAACTCAAACAGCTGCCATAATGCTGAGCTGTCCACAAACACAGGAGCATGCCAGAGATGGGGTTATGACCTCAACCATCTCACAGTCAGCATATCAATTCAGTTTTGAGGAGTAATGTATTTGATGCCATATGGTGGAGCTAATCATGTTTATCAGTACTTCATCTATTTGCTTCATAGTAGGCTTTATCACATAAATAGCTACTTCTGCCATCTTCTGTGGAGCAAGAGACTAGTGTGAGTGGTCTGTGGAGGTCTCAGGAGGAGAGTGCCAGTGAGAGACTGAACTGAGACAAAAAAGCTCATTCTCCCTAAGTTGCAACAAAACATCCTGTAAGGACTGTCTGGCTCTGAGTTCTGCAAGCAGGTTGCAGTAGTCTAGTGCACCAGGCAACTCATGAAGGATTGTAAAAGTGACTCAGCCTTGGATTGCCTTGAGGTCCCATATCTGCAGAGACACCCCATGGAGAGCTGTGTAGAGAGCTCAGACTTGAGCTGTCATGTTAGATGAGACTAAACAGGGCAGTGTTCGTTATTCAAAGAACAGAAACCTGGGTTAAGCCTTCAATCCCTTCAATGAACAATGTGCTCTGAGTCCCAATCAATACAACTGCCTAAAGGTAAGGTAAAGGCCAGCCAGAGGATACCCATTGGGCTTCAGTGGGCCCAGACAATGCAAAGAAATGCAAAAGGTAGGGCATAAGGTAAGGGGGAATACACTAAACATGGAAGATGGTATTGTCCGCTCTGGCACAGTCCTGTGCGCTGCCAAGTAGGTCAAAGAAATAAAAGCAAATAAAACCCTTGCATTTGGGCTGGGAATTGGGAGCCATGTCTCCATGAGGAGACCCTTCCCCTTGGCCAGGATGGTGGCTAAGGTAATGCATTTTGAATCCTGACCTGGAGAAGGGTGAGTGAATATTTGACATGTTTGTAGACTTGAGTGATTGACTAAAACATGGGTGTTATTTTGTGTGCTTGTGAGCTGTGATATGTGGTATTGAATCTTATGAGTTGCCCACGGTTGGTAATCGTGAGGTCTGTGACTCTCTTGTGGGTCGTAACACTGCATGTCATCACTCTGGTGTCATTACAGTTGTGTATTTCATGTATCTCTTATAGTGGTAATAGTGTAGTCTTGTACACTAAAATAGTGCATTTGTATCCATAAAACCTGCAATGGTGACGTATTGAATCTGCACGTGGGTTTTAAATATTAATTCTTTTTTTTTTTTAAAACCCTGCAGTTGAGTGTCTTTCCATCACACACCCAGTGTGGTAGACAGCTCAGCTCTGACAGTTTTCTAGTGGACCTAGGAAACTGTTTTCTTATTTTACCTCCCGAGTTCTACATTATAGTCAAAAGACTCTATTACCAAAGATTTGTCTATAATGAATTTATTGAAAAGTCCCTATGTACTAATACACAGTGAGTCTAGTTTAATTCCTTGCTAATTACAGTTTTACCATTCATTCATGCCTGCATTTTTTTCAGGGTTAACACACAATCCAGTGTTTATGCTACTTCACCTTGCCAATAACCTACCTGTGCTATTTCACTGCCCACCTTGGGCTTTTGTGAATGCATGAATTCAATGTTCACCTCAGCCAGAAGCAACAGGAGATTATTAAACACTGACCACAGACATTTTCTGGGAAAGGTTCATGCCTTGAACTATTGATTAGCAAAGTAAATGCTAGACTGAGCATGGAAGCAAGAGACCTTTTCTGTTAGCCTTGATAAAGTTTTTAACACACTCAAAAGGGCCAGATGACTCTTTGATATAGTCCTGATCTGGCAGCAGAGTAACTTTGTAACTTTGTGGGTACCTTTTTATTTTCATATATTTCAAGAGGGCTAGTTTTGCTACCAGTGTGAGGTTTGCCTCTGGCTCCAATGAGAGCAGGCACTTAGCTCCCGCAGTAGCTACTGGAAGAAGGTGTTAGGGAAACTGCTAGAAGAGGAATGTCAGCTACCAGCTAGCCCATGTCTACTTTGTTCCAGCAAGAAGTGGTGAATACAGCAACCAATGCATTTGAAGACCATGATTCTAATTTGTAGACTTGTATAACATCTTCTTTTAAACACACATCAGCCAGAGTCGTGCTAGGAGGACTACAGATTGCCAGCTTTCTAATGTCTGTGAGAAGCAGAGCAGTGTTCATCCATCCCAACACATTAAACATTCAAATACACCCTCAGTCTGTCTTCTGTCATACATTTGTTTGTGCATGAGCAGGTAGGTTCAGAGCAAGTTAAAAACTCTCTGGGATAAAGAAGCCATATCACAGAATCACAGAATCACAGAATGGTTCTGGGTTGGAAGGAAACCCAAGGATCATTGAGTCCCAATGCCCACAGGCAGGGCCACCAATCTCCAGGCCTGGAGCTAGACAAGGTTACTCAGGGTCATATACAACTTGGCCTTGAACACTTCCAGGGTTGGGGCATCCACCACTGCTCTGGGCAGCCTGTTCCATCCCTTTACCACTCTTTCCATGAAGAACTTCTTCCTGATATCCAATCTAAACCTCCCCTCCTCCAGCTTCAATCCATCCCCTCTTATTCTACCCCTATCTACCCTTGTAAGAATCCCATTCCCCTCCTGTCCATACGCTCCCTTTAAGTACTGGAAGGCTGCAATGAGGTCTCCCCACAGCCTTCTCCAGGCTGAACAAGCCCAGCTCCCTCAGCCTGTCCTCATAGGGGAGGTGCTCCAGCCCCTGATCATCTTTGTGGCCTCCTCTGAACCCTCTCCAACAGCTCTACATCTTTCTTGAGTTGAGGGTCCCAGATCTGGAAACAGTACTGCAGATGGGGGCTCATGAGGGCAGAGTAAGGACATGCCATGTAAGGCATTTCCTCACAAGTTTTCTATGAAAAATTCTGCAACCCCACCAGTGTGCATTTCACTTCTATCTGTGATTTGCTCTGTAAATCTATCAACATTGTAAGATATGTGTTTGCAAAATTGGGAAATGCTTTTGAGAAATTTCTTCCTCATTCTTCAAAGAAGACAATGGTTACCACAATGTTAACAAGAATGAAGCATAAAGTTTCCAGCATCTAAACCCACTTTCTTCCTTCTGGCTTTCTTGACACCCACTTCAACTTCACTCATTCAGCTTAGTTCCACGCTGTGTAATTACTTCACATAACACATGAGCTTGAAAATAGCCTGAATAGCCGGGAAAGAGTGAGGGTGAGGAATGAGAAAACAGGAGAAAAACAGTTGGATGAGGAAGACGTTTTGTTTCTCCTCCTTACAAACTGTCATTTTCTCATGTCAAATCAGAGAGAGGGAAAACACAGCAACAAGTTTAGCTCTGTGAGTGCAGCCTGATAAAAAACAATGTCAGCAAATCTGACTGCTTTTTGGTCACCTGCGTGTTTATGTATTTGTGGAAATTCATTGAAGAATAAATCTCATTCCACTCTTTCCGGAATGAAACTGTTAAAGAACGAGGAGCAAAGTGTCTGCATAATCCCCAGTCCTTGCACCAGGTTAAGCACAGGCAGTAATTTTTCCTCTGTCAATACAGAAATGCACAGACAATAAAGAATGGGGATCAGTACACTGCAGCAAGAGTAAGTGCTTTGCTGCTCAGTCTAGTGATTGGAAGAAAGCAAGTTCTCAAATTTTAGGGTTTGGGGTTTTTTTTTAAATTTAGTTTCTTCAAAATTGTCTGTTCTTCCCACCCACACTAACAAAGGTATTATGTGAACAGTTTACTCCAAACACAATAGTAAAATAAGCAACAGGAAAACAACTCCCATTAACTGGAAGTAAGCAAGAAAAAGTGAAGAAGCAATTGTACCTTCAGTCTACCCAAACTCCTCTCCAATGCCAAAGCATTCATACAATTCTTCAGCAATTTCTTCCCTCTCCCTTTTTGCAGCTGTGATGTCCAAAAAAGTAATCAGCTATGCTGTCTCATAGACCAGGAGGATATGTTCTGCCTTAAACTTTCTCCTTCCCACCTGTACAAGTTTTGATGTGCTGGTTGTGCCCTTTCTCACATCGTGTTTTCCCTGGGACATTGGTGTCTCTGAATCTGAAGGAATGAAAGTTTTTGCTGAGACACATGTCCTACTGCTGGAGAGTGTTGGGCTAGCTGCACCAAAGACACATTTAGTGGACAAATAAATGGGTAGGAGCATCCTCTGTCCTAGGTGTCCATCCTCAGCTAACATGAGCTGACAATGGGAAAGGGGAACTCCCTGTACTCTGTAGCCCTCCAGTTCATGCCAGTTACTTTCCTGAAACTGAACATGCATCTACATCAGTGGTTTAGTTGTAACCAGGAAGATATTTTTTTATGATGATCTCCTGCTTTTGCCCACTTATATTTCGCATTGGTGTTCTCACACCAAGCAAATAATACTCATCTTAGATGGAGTTAAATCAGAAAATCTTCCAGGGAAATACACTCTTCAGCCACTCATTGGTGTTCAATCCAGGGGAACACATCATTCCCTCTTGCCTGCCTTCTGCCCTTCCTTTTGTCCCCAGCAGATTTAGCCAAAAATGTAATAAAATTTCTGTTATTGCAAAAAGATGTCCCTCATAGCCCCAGTGCAGCCTCAGCAAGAGCCAGCACCTGAGTGTCCGGCTGTTCAGAATGAGCCATCTGCAAGCCCACTCTCCCTTCCCCTCAGGCTGCATCCCACTCACAGAGAGATGTGGTCACTAGAGTACCTGCAAGTCGCAAGGAGAGAGGCTGCTTGGTCTGTGAGCCTATGTGGGGACACTATTCTCATTAGAGCAATGTGGATTCAAGCACAAGAAAAATGTGTGACATAAATTTTATTTGCATGATTTTTCCAAAAATACTAAATTAACTGACAAAGCCAAAACCAAAACCCACAGAATTAGAATGCAACAATATGTAGTAATTATTTTTTTTTTTAGGTTGCACAGAAGAAATGCTTTGCCAAAAATTGGGAGCATCACTCTACCAGCACCTCTGGGCCAGATTTAGAGAAAGACTGTAAATTTCAACTAAAAAAAATAAAAATATCTACAATTAGATATTCTGTGATTAAACTTGTGTGCTGATGTTCATTGTAATTTAAGGATAACTTTGGTTTATCTAGCTTTCCAAACCTCTTTCATGACTAAAAGTACCATCTAATAGCTCATCCTTAAAGTGTCCCACACTAAGCCCTAAGGACAGTGAAGTTACTTCATAGCTGCCAAAGAAAATCTATTTTGTCAGGCGATACAGAACTCATCACCTAAGCCACCTCTCCAAGCTTTCAGTTACATATCAGCTAATAAGGGTTTCCTCACTGAAGTGAGCTAAAAAGAATTGTGTTAAAGAGAAAAAAATCCTGAAATAATGAACTAAAAAGAAAGACATGTAAATGTCTTTAGCACACTGATGTGCAAATCTAATCTTTGTAGTAGCTAAATATTTTTTTTAAAAAACCCATACGCAGAGAACAAAAATAGATCTGGGTAAAATATTTGTGAAAACTGACTCCTATACAAGCCCAACTGAGAGAAAACTTTTAATGGCACTATCTGTAGGAAAGGGGAAAACCCCAGAGATTAAATGTGGGATTTGCTGAACGTAACTTTTCCTCCTTGAAAACTGTGTAAATTAAAGCAGTCCTTTTGTCTCTATATTGAGCACAGAGTGGGAGAAATATCTCTAGAGAGTAATTACTCTTCCATCTTTCAGTCATCTGTCTTACACAGGTATGCGTTGCCTTCAAGAGGTATGTACGTCTCTCCATTGATTATTGAGCAAATCCAGGTAGGTTTAGTAGAAAAGTTTTGACCATAAAAGGTCAAGTATGCTCAGTCTCATGGTGAGAGAGTACGTTGGTTATGTCTGGTATGAGGGAAAGACAGTGGTTTTCTTTGGCTTTGAGAAGAGCCTAGAACAGGATCCAGATGTCTGATATGAAGGTATCATATAAAATACTAAGAAATTAGTAATCTTTTTGTACTATTGTCAAAGTATGTAACAATTTTCTACTTAAAAGGCAGTGGTATGTTCTGGTAAAACAGCTGTATGAAAGCATAGAGATAAATAAGAATGCAAATACATGGACATTGAGGACATTTTCCCATTTAACTCTGTCCATTACTTACTGCAAGGGGTAGAGCTAAATCCGCTGTAGAAACCTTCAGTCCTACAATGCATTATGGATTTCCAGTGGTGAACTATTAGGTGTTTTCTAATTAACACAGCATGAAAGAACTATCACTTCTATGGATCTGTGAGTTCACGCTTTGCTCTAATGAGGCCCAAGATAAATTGTTCCCGTTTTGGCGTATTGGCAACCAAATTGACCCTGGTCTGTAGCTCACTTCAGGCTTCTCTAATTACAATAATCTCATAGTATGTGCAGATCCACCAACAGCATGCAGATGCACCAACAGCACGCATCTAAAATTCACTCATGCTACTCTAGGAGAAAAAGCCAGTAGGAAAAAAAGATATATTACACTGTATTTTCCCCAGAGAAGCAATAGGGCAGAACCCAGTGTCTTAACTATAGTGTTGGAATTGGAATAATCCTTATTAACAGATTGCACGATTTCTCCTTCTCAAACTACAAAATGTAGAGAATATAAGGGTGAAGGGAGAGAAGCAACTGTTTATGTCCACACATAACATATGTTAAACATAAGTTTAACAGACTTTGTCCAGAACAGTCTGACAGTGCACTTTCTTTTCTGGAACCATTTGTACATATTCTTCATAAGAGGCAGCACATGAATGAGGCTGCTGGTTGTTGGTGCATTCCAAAAGAATGGATATTTGCCCTGACTTCTCAAACCCCACTGCATGCTATGAAATGTTAGTGCTCATGCAGGATGTGTAGCATAACGTGTGAAATTCATGGTTTAGAAATCTTCCTTGGTAAGTATGGAATGGGGCTCTGGGAAGCTTGGAGTAGGTGGGTCATGAATTTCACAGATCCCACAGAGCAGCTTGATATAGCTAGGTCCTGAAACAGTGCCTATGATTTAAAAAGAAAGGTATTATTCCTACTTGAGTTTCTAGTTCTGTTGGGGACACATGAACTCACTTGTCAAGAGATATGAGCAGTGATCAAACCAGAAGTCTGCTTATCTCTCCAAACTACCCTAAGAGCTCTTCAATGGGGTATAATGTAATCTCTAACACTGGCGAGATGCTGAAGGGCTTGTAAGCGAGCACAGTCCCGTGTTGTACCGCGAGTGTCAGTGCTACACCAGTACTTTTTGGTCACATGAGGGAAAAAGTTGGCAAAATGCTGGAGGAAAGGAATGGTGGATCAGTGCATTGCTGGCCTTTAATATCTGATACGATATGCCTCTTTTTAGATCAACTTTTTCTCCCTGGGAATCTCAGACATTGCTGCTGGGGCTCAGAGTGTGCCCTATGCCACAAGTCCATGGAAACAGGTCCCAAGCAGGTTATGGGAAGTGACAGCTGGACCTACTCCAGTCCAGGGCAGCTCTCAGTCCCCACCTGAATACAGCCTTGCCAGATCACAGTAAAATATTGGACTTCACAGCAGCGTAAATTAAGCAAACAATTAGCAAAGACTGGGGAGAAGAGATACATAATATATAGTCATAATTTCAAAATTACATAGCTATCAACTTTTTTTTTTTTTTTTTATAAAGACAGATTCTTCATTATTCATGCAAGTCTGAAGGAATTGTACCCAGAGCAGTACTGCCTCAGGGACTGAAATTTGAAAATCTTTAATCAATGATAAACTGCTTGAAAAACCTACTGGTTTAGACTGTATAATTTCTTGTTTCTGTCTTGATGTTTTAAGGTTATATTCTTTGGCTCTTGAGTTACTCATGTATTCTCTGCCTGGGGATCTAGTGTCCCATCCTCCTCTTCAGCCTTAGGCTTCTCTCAAGGAAGAAAAAAAATCACTGCAGCAGCAATGCAATTCCTAGTCAATGCACCATTTGCTTCTCTCCTCTCCTTGAACTGCAATATGTTGCAATACATTCCTGTTATTCAGGTAGTGCTGATGGATGAAACAAGCTAGGATTTCTTTACAGAAGGAACTTAATAGGCTGGAAGCAGTGCTGCCTCGATATGTGGTTTCCTGATGAGGTACTGTGGTATTTGACTTCTGTCAGGCTGTTGAGTCTCTGTGGGAATTATTAAAATCTCTGTTCATGCTAATGTTAATTTCTACTTAATGTTCCAACATGCCAAGCAGAGCTTGGCATTTGTGTTTCTAGGAGTTAGCCAATAGGTCATTGTCCTTTGCACGGTAGACCTCCAACAGAAAAGAAGCTAAATACAGTTAAACTGATGTTTGAATAGAGCTTCTCAGAGGACAAAACGTAAGTTTTTTGCTAAACTGTAAGAATTAGATGCTTTCTAAGGGTTAAGTGTGATAGTTTTTCTCACATGCCTTTAAGAAAAGGGTTTATATGTCACAGCCCATCATCTCATGTATTATCAAACTTAAAAAAGTAATGCTGAGAAGGATTTTAAATGACTTCCCAATCCCTTATCCTGCACTAAAGAAGGCAAGTAATACGTAACAAGGCCACTTCTAACAGATACTTGCTTTAAAATCTCCAAGAAAAGCAATTCTGCAACCCATCTAGGTAACTTGTTGTTATGCTTCCTTACACTTTTAGTTAGAAAGTTTTCCCTAGTATCTAACATGAATCTTTTTTTCTGTAAATTAAGCCAATTATTTCTTTTTTTTTTGACACTTACTGAACTCTCTGAACTATTGATCACTCTTCTTAACAGCTGTTGTTGCTACTGTAAAAACAAAAACTAGTGGAATTGTTATCATGTCTTTGTTTAATCTTTCTTAGATTAAATAAATCAAATTATTTTATTCTTTCATTTTAGCACGGGCTTCCTAAACCTCTTATTGTCCTCCAGTCTCATTTTGGCAGTCTCTAGTTTGTTTCAATCTTTCTTACAGTCTTATGTATAAGACCCTAACAGATAAAAAACTCCTTTACCTTATATACAAGTCTTCTAAGTATACATTTCACATTGCTATATGCCTTTTTAATAACAATTTTTTTTCTTCTTAATCTGTTTTTGATTTTGTGTATTCATTCAGATTTGATACCGCTCTGTGGCAGCAGTCTTTTATTTTTTATCTCAGAGCTGTATTTTGTTCTTCCAGTTGTAGCATCTTTCATATTTTTATTAAATTTCATTTGCTGATTTCAAACCAAATCTCTGTTTTACTGAGATCAGTCTGTATTTTGACATTTGAAAATAATATTACACAGATGAAATGCCTTCACATACCTCTGTAAAGCACCACTGACTTGAATAAGGCTTCATTTCAAGGACCTTTCCATTGAGACCAGACCTGGATCAGACCCAGGTATGAAGTCATTACAGTCAATTATATGCCAATTTGCCACGACAGTGTTTCGAGCACATGTACTGCCTTCTGTATGGGGGAAATAGGATGGAATAGGAAGAACTTAAAAATACCTAGGCTGTGCTTTTCCACAATACTCTGGAAGAGTTTTTGTATTTCCATTTTGCCTCTCTATGTAAGTGGATTCATACACACAGCATTTGTTTCTCCACACACTCTGTTTAGGTTTTTGAACATTTCTGACATGCAACAATTGTTCTCCGCTAATTGTTCAGATTTTTTTGGCTGCTTCAGTGGTCTCTTACTCATAAATAATATTTTCTCATGTGGTCCTTTTTCCTCTCTCTGCAATTATCTTTTTAGACTAATGGATACTCAAAAGGGAATTATATTTTAAACCAATGGAGCTCAATAGGAGTGGTTCAGTATTATGCTATTTTAGCTCTTGGGTCCTCTTATATGTTGTCCAGGTCCATTCAGGTTTAAGAGTGAAGAACAGAAGCTTTTCTGTTGCAAAGTTTGAGTGAATGAGTTTTCCATTCTTATTGAATTATAACGATTGATATTTATGCTTAATGAAGGCTTAACTGGAGGTGATACCTAATGTTGGCTCTGTAAAGCTTCAAAGCTATCCTAGAGGCAAATAAATTTTAGCATCCTATGGGAGAAACTAAGTAAAATATCGGTGATGAATTAAGAAAAAAAAAGAGAGAAAATATCATTCACACTTCACAGGATTTTCACCAGATTTATGATAAAACTGAAAAGCACTTTGAAGATGGGAAATTGCAAATGCAGAAACTGTGTCTTCATATCTCCAATATGTGTCTCCACATGCTTCAAATGATAGTGACTGATGAAGTGTTACCAGAAAACTGCAGCCAAGAATCAAAAAGGGACTGCTGAATTTTTAAATGTGTGATTCCTTTTCATGTCATTAAGGCAAGAAATATATTTTTTTCCTCTCTCTATCTCTCCCTATCTCTCTCTCTCTCTTTTGAAACCTCTGTAGATGTAGTGCTCTGGAGGCAAGCTTAACCTTTTGGGTGTTTTATCATTCTCAGGCATTTGGCTAGGTGAGGGAACTGGTGTGTCTTCTCTCTTTAAATGTCAAAAGTCATGAGTTGTTATCTCCATTTCTCACATCAGTTTATGAAGACACAGGAGAAGTTTCCTTCTGAATATTTTTTCTAGAAAATATAGAAAATCATAAATAATTGATTCAAAACCAATAAGATATACCTAGTCAGATAATGGAAAACAATTTTGGGAACTTCTAGTATTACAAATTTGATGGACAGTTTTGCCTCTCAAAAGATACTGATTTAAAAAAAAATAAAATATATAAAAACACTTCCAGACAGCTCATACTAAACATGCGTAATTGAAGCACTGAAAATATGAAGCTGCATTCACAATCCTTCCCGTAGATACCAAATTTCAGTCATGCTTCATCTGCTGCCAAAGCCCATAGAAGGCCCATGGTACCTCCAACCAACAATAAAAATTCATTGGACAAGCTTAATTTGATGCCATGTCTGGTTTCTTATCAGCTGAACCATTTTCCCAATGAATTAATCAATATGACATTCAGCATAAACTTCGTTGCAGCCTCAAATGAGGGGGAAAAAAGTGTCAAATGGAAACTAAATACATCTTGATATTTAATTTTACTTAGATTAATAAAAATATATAAAATAATAGAATAATAGGATGGTTTGGGTGGGAATTCACTTTCAAAGCTCGTGTAGCTCTTACCCCCTGAGATGGGCTGGGACACTCTCCACTAGCCCAGGTTTCCCAAAGGCCCATCCAGCCTGGCCTTGAACACTGTCAGGGATCCAGGGGAAGACACAGCTTCTCTGTGCAGCCTGTGCCAGGGCCTCACCACCCTCACAGGGAAGGATTTCTTCCTAATGTCTAACCTAAAGCTATCCCCTTTCAGTTTAAACACTTTCCTTCCCGTCCTGTCACACCCTGCACTTGTAACCAGTCCTTTCCCAGCTTTCCTGTATCACCTTCAGGTATTGGAAGGTCTCTCTAAGGTCTCCCTGGAGCCTTCTCTTCTCCAGGTTGAACAAGCGCAACTCTCTCAGCCTGTCCTCAGAGGAGAGGTGGTACAGCCCTCTCATGAGCTTTGTGGCTCACCTTTGGACTCGCTTCAATGGCTCCATATCCTTCTTATGTTGAAGATCCCAGAGCTGGACTCAGTGCTTAAGGTGGGCTCTCACAAGCATGGAGTAGATGGGGAGGACCATCTCCCTCAACCCGCTGGCCAAGTTTCTTTTGGTGCAACCCAGGATATGGCTGGCTTTCTGGGCTGCAAGTGCACATTGGCAACTCATGTCCAGCTTCTTGTCTGTGTATCCCTAAGTCCTTCTCCTCATCTCTGTTCCTAATGCATTCATCCCCCCACACTCCGTATTGATACCAGGGGTGTCTCCAACCCCTGTGCATGACCTTGCATTTGGTCCTATTGAACTTCATGTAGTTCACATGGGCCCACCACTCAAGCTTGTCAAGGTACACCTGGATGACATCCCTTCCCTACAGTTGACTGCACCACACAGCTTGGTGGTGTCAGAAAACCTTCTGAGGGTGCACTGTCTATATCACTGAAAAGGATGTTAATGGCTTCATAAATATAATTTTTGACAATATAATCTTGATTATTATCAATAGGATTTTAAAATTTTGCTTAATTCTAGAGACAAAGCCCAAGTTTGCATCAGGGCTGTGTTGGATAATGAGAAGTCCTTGTAGTGGAAACACAAATCACTGCTGATTGACCAATCTATGTCCTATGAAGTAGAAAACATTAAAATCATCTTTGCTGGGCTAAATTAAGAAAATCTTCATTATTGTGAGGAACCTGAACAGTCAAAGAATGAAATGCAAAAGCTATGAGTAGGAAGTTGCAGACACTAGTCAGCAATGCAAAGTAGAATGACACATGTAAATTAAAGTGCATACGGTATTTTTCGAGCTCTAAATCAAATTTGTTGGGATAAAAATGGTGAGAAAAAAAAAGATCAGACCTGCTCAAATCCCATCTTCTGAATTGATTTGAGAATCACGAGGCTTGAATTTCATTTTAGGTCATTGAAACTTAAGCAACTGAAGAGCAAAATCCAAATCTCATAATGTGTACATCCTAACATCTAGAAATGAGGAATCCAGGCTCCCCTGGATGGGATGCAGATCAACTTTTATGCTCCTAAAGCTGCTTTCATGTTATTGCAGAGGGTCTATACCTTTGATGAGAGCCTGTGATAAGGGGAAAGCTGATGAATATGAGCTGAAAGACAGCTGACACAAGACAGCATGTCAGGCAGTCCTTCCAAATAGAATTCATCACACCATATTTTAAGTGGGCACTTGGAATGTATAAGGTAACAGTTCTCTAGACAATCAATTAAAATAGCCTCAAGCCTTTAGTCTTAAGTAGTCATAGTGTTTGTAGTAGTCTCCTCAGTTGCAAAGTTGTCAAATGACTTTGACTCGTATTTTATTTGGTGGTCTGTCTAGTGTTGATTTTGGTAAAAGAATAGTAATTATCTATGATTAAACATATTGGAATTGACTTTTGGATGGGTGAGCCCCAGTGTCTAGTTCTAGTTTCCAATTGGTTAGTATTTGTTTCATCTTGATTGCTAATGAGTTCCTTAGCGAATAAACTACAGCAATTTTTAAAAGATATTTTAAAGAAGAAAGTTGCAGACATGTCTGTTTACCCCGAAGTCTCTTTAGTCTAGTCTTAGCATAAAGGGTATCAATGACATTTATTTTAGATCTGTTTCATAATAACAATGAGATTTCAAATTATTATTAGCTCTGAAGTTACTCTTGTTCAAGAAAACCAGCAAATTTAATTTACTCTCTCAAATGTTTTTATGATTCCCATTTAGAATTATTTTAATATAACACTCCTGGAGGCAATCCTACTCATAATTGCATACAGGGCACTTTGTTACCTCTTTTACTGTGAAGCAGACTGGATTCTAAGGATGTTATGATTGATTTTTGTGTGTGTGTGTCACTGACCGAGATAAGGCCTGTGTTATTTTACTACTCAATTAATAGATCTTTCCATTTCTATATGGTGCAGCAACATCTTTGGAACTTGCAAGCTTGGACTCCTCATACTACTTAGCTTTACAGTGGATACATGCTGAAATTCCATGGTCATTAAATCCCTTGTCTGACCCTCCAGAATCTTGAACAAGATTTTCCACTGAGCCTGTGAATGGATTTCTGTCTGTTGGATTTGTTTTAAGAGCATGGCAATTGAGGGAACAACATAGAGTACAGAAGCAAAGACAAGCAAGAAACAAATTACAGCTGGTTGGAGGAGTATGTGGAGAGAAAGTTTAAACCACAAAGTGGCAGCACTAATGCATCAAGTGGGAGAAGGAACCTAAGACAAATACCTTGGATGGGTGGGAGGTGTCTAGAAGCTCTTGTGAATGATGGTAGACAGCATATTGCATGTGGGTGTCTCCTGTGATCTACTTCCCCCCAGCAACACACAAACTGTAGATAGTCTCAAAGTCATATTTCCTCATAGTTATAGTTCTTCTGCATGCTCTTTATTTTTACGCTCCCTGCCCTCCTGCAATGTTACATTTGAATTGGTCTATGGTCTGTTCTAAACGTTTTATTTTTAGAAACATATCAACAAACTAAAGGGAATTTCAAGATGAGTAAGAAAGAAAAGCTGCGGAGCTCATCTAGAGTGAAACAAAATTTTCACGATAGGTAACAATATCTAACTGTGATAACTGTGATAGCTGCCCGTTGCCCAGCAGGAATTTCAACACATGCACTTAGAAAATACCATAATCTTAGCTCCTGTTTTTTTTTTCAGAAGATGTGCTGGTTTGTGTAATGGTATGTTTGGATGCTCGCCAAGACACAGAAAGGGGACAGAGGAATTGATTTAGTCCCTGACTGCTGGAGCTTAGAAAGTGGAGAGAAGATAAACCTTTAAATAAAAATGTTCAAGATTCCACAAAACCAAAGAAACTTCTATGGAAAAACCCCCAAAAAGTAATTTAAAATTTTTGAACATTGAAATTATGTACAAAAAATTACAGCCAGATTCATTAAGAAGATCAGCTGGGTAACATAAACCCTGAACTCCAACTCTGCAGCAGCAGATTTTCAGGTTTTGCTCTCTCAGTCTTATAAATCCTTTAGGCTAATGAATCTGATGGATGCTTTCGCTGCTATCACTGAGATCACATTTTGAGGACAATGTTACAATTGAAGAAGAGATTAGATCACAGTTTGGCTAGCTGAACCTCTGTTATCACTGACATTGTGTTATAGAGAAAGGCCCACTGTCAGAAACATGAGTGACTCTGGGTGGGTGACAGAGAGGGTAAACTTGTTTTCCATTTGTATGTTGAGAAAATGAGACCTGGAAGTGAGCGAAGTATGATGAGTAGAGGACAGTAAATAGAAAACCTGGATTTTTGCACATTTACTATCCAAGGTAGACACTAAAACTCAGGAGCCAATGATTATACTTGCTCTTTATTTCTTAGACATTTAGGTCCATGAATGTCAGTGAACTCGTATACTTCAATTTCAGATCATATATTCAATCATATAGAAACAAAAAAAGTCTTCATAAAGTAAGTAGCACCTAATATCAGAGCATTAAGTCAGAGCAAGATATTTTGATTTGGGCATTCAAATCCTGAAGTGCTCATAAAATTCTCAATAGAATTGATAACGCAGGCTTTACTTACACCGAACAGTAGGATCACATATTTACCTTTGTGCTGTTTGTGCTTACAGAGCTACCATTACATTGCTGTTCAAAATACAGATGAATGTGTACTTTATCGTAAAACATAATTTACTTTAATAACATAGATTTAGGGGGAAAAGTAATTCAGTTTTTTGATTAATTATTTCAGGTGACATAACTAATGCCAAAATAGAGCAAGAAATTGGCTTCACTCTTCTGAATTCATATCTCAAAGTGCAACTAGTTTGCTGAGGGTACTTTATTTGTACTTGCAACCACAGAAAGCAGTAGACAGCAGTTTCATTCTGCTGATTCTTCCAAACTGTGGTTTCATCACCATTCTCTAACTCTTTATTTTAGTATTTCTTCAAATCTTGAGTTCAAGTTCCACTTGTGCTTATCAAAACAAGAATGACATTTCCGGTCAAAACTTAATAAAGCAGTCATTCAGTACTGTCAGCATATATTAGAGAATGAACTTTAATTTGTCAGGCAGAAAACCTGTGTAGAAAGATAATAACACAATGGTTATGAAAACAGTTTATGTTAAATGATGTGCCTAAACTCATAACTATACATTGCATTAGCACTGGCTGCTCTGTGCCTTTACAGAGTTTTGGCTCCCCAATAGATGCAGCCTGTGGCTTGGCAGGTAGAGCATATCAATGTGTAGGACACTTGGATGTCAAAAACAATTAGCTGTGACAATCAGCCAGTCAGCAGTCTTGAACACCTTCCAGTTTTGTTCCATTTATGGTCATCAGTAAATGAGGCAGTGTTCTTAAAGCTGTGTTTTCATTTATTTTTTTCTGCCAGCTAGTGCCAGGCAACTTAATGGAGCCTCCAACATTGCTCCCCTATGGAAATAATTTGAATCAACATTGTACTTTTTTTCCCCCAGCATAAAATGTTCTTTCTCTGTTTCACACTCCTTTTGCTTCATGAGCAAACAGCTTCATAGTAAACAAGTAGAGGTCCCTTGCAATCTTTACAATCATTTACTTAGATTTGTTTGTGCTTCTTTTTAAAGAAATTCTTTATTAAAGAAGAAAGGGAGGAGAAAGGTTCTACAGCTGCTGGTCTCTGTTCATCCTCAGAAGAAAACTTATGGTCTCCAGATAAATATTCTAGGTGTTGAACTTCTGAAGTGCAATGTGCCTTAGTCTGGTGCTAACAACTTTAATTGGGATTTTAGCATATTTATTTTTCTAGTGACAAATAAACACTTCTTTTCTGTGTCACTCTTCTTGTTTTATAGCTAGGTTAAGAAAATGTAGATGACATACTCCTTCCCCCC